>VIAB01005464.1:76586-92346 GCA_009801035.1 Oophaga pumilio | reverse complement strand
GGCTCGGTGCCGAGTACCCCATAAGCCCTGGTACCGTATGTGCGGCTCACAAATCCTACAAAGGATGCATTTTTACTCCAGATAGTTTTTAATACACATGATTTTTCTCAATAATATTGTAAAAACGTAAAAACATACCAGTGCTGTGTCATAGAAATCTTCTATAAGTGCTGAAATTGTGGTTCTGCCGTCCTTACAAATCTTCAAGAATTCCAGGGTTCTTTCGAACCATAAGACCATGTAATGGAAAAAGAAAAAGATCTGTGATTTGTGTAGTGGCCAGACAATCTTGTTGTTGTTTGTTGTGTAACACTGGGCATCACAAAAAATAAAAATAAAAAAGCTATTGATATTGCTGCGGCGGCGATCAGATGTTCAGCCGGTGCGATCCAGGAAGCCAGGTTCCTGCTGTAGCTTATTTGGCAAGCACTATAATTTTGACAAAAAAGCAGAGAACCGAAGATATTCGCTCAACTCTAGTTAGCAAGCATAGTGATAGAAAAAAAAAAAAAAAAGGTAAAGTACAACTTATCTTAGAAACCAGGCCTTGTTTAATCAAGGATGAACCATCATGGCATTCACTCTTGCAGAAATGCTGTATGCATTTCATCACCAGAGATACATTTTGAAATTCATTTCGATCCAACTCCTACAAGATAAAAGAGCTGTGTAGCATCCGAAGAAGGACAGCTGTGGTAAGGAATAACTGCCCCATCACGTACCCACCTTATTTATTAACCTGTCCAGTTGATTTAAGAGAATCTTGCTGTATCTCTGTGATGACCATATCACCTTATGATCAAATAATGCACTAATTTCCTGAAACCCTTTGCCCTTAAAAGCATCGATGATGAGTGTTTCCAGCTACAATTAAAGAAAAATAAAAATTTTGAAATTACTTGTTGCAACCATCATCACTAACGCTACCTTTTTAGTTCATAGAAGCAATAAAAATGACAGATAACCTAACTCTCCATTTCAAAGTGAAAATTTGACAATACATGTTAAATGTGTAGTTAATATACTTGGTACAATCCTCAGAAGTTATGGAGCTACTGTTCATTTCCAAAATGGCCTCATTATTTTGATGGAGAACTTTCTGAAAAGTGAGACATGTCCCTTTACTGCCCTCTGGAAGGAGTAGGACTAAATATTTCAAGGAACCGATGCCACTGCCTCCAAATGTAAAAGTAGCCACGCATAGCTCTCTCAATTCAGTTGAATGTCAAATACAGCCAAGCACGGTGCTCTACACCATGAAGGTCTAAAATAAAAATACTCTTAACTTAGTTTGCTACTGCTCTAGAAGCGGTGATCCTTTGATATATAATGTAGAATAGGCAAGTGCCTTTGGCCATAGTCAAGCTGCCATCTGACACAGTCAAGCAACATCATCCCACAATGCCCGATGGGCTGTCAGAGGGAAACAGATCCCCATGTAAAACTTTTTAGGTGTGGCAATCGCTATTGACTGCAGCATCTAAGTTGTTAACTAAGCTAATTTCAAACATTTACCCTGCTCATCGTAAGCTTGCATTAATTTCACTTTGTCTTGTGGTACTCAGACATTTTTTGCTGCAATTTTTAAAAAATGCAAAAAGTCACATTTAAAATGTCAAAAAAATTATTGGGTAGGGGGTGAAATAAGGTGTATGTTTCATGTGCACAAATATTTTGCAGCTTAAAAAAAAAAATTGCAATTGACAAATTGGCCACAAACCTCTGAAAAACAAAAACCATGGCCAGAGCAACAAACAGAAGAAAAAAAAAATAACCCACCACAACTGAACACAAAAATAGACTAAAAAACTCAAGTGAAGAGACTTTGGAGCATATAAAACAGGTTAAGAATAACAAAAACTAAGGAAAATAAGTGTTCAACTACAATAATAAATCGAGTCATTATAGTTGAGCGAATTTGTTCAGATTCGGTTCCGAATAAAATTGGCAGCGAATATTGTTTTTGCAATATTAGTCGAACACAGCCAAACGTCAGTCAATGAGAGTAGAAATTACTGAATATGTTTGGAACCGATCATCAAACGTACATTCGGCACGAATAGGGTACCCATATGGCACGAATATGGCAAATCCAGATTCGTCAACCGAATCAATTCACTCAACTCTAATCATTATCATATATGCACACAGCTTTTTCATATGGATTTTAAAGTATATATGAAACAAAAAAAATAAAAACCCACGGGTATTACATACCTGGTAATGTGTTTTTTCATGAGACATGACGGCACCACACCACGAGAGAGGGGATCTGCCCTTCAAGGACAGGAAACCTTCAAGATAAAAGGGGCAGCTCCTCTCTCCGCATCAGTTGTTTTACAGAGTACGAGATGAACTCCGCAGGTTAGTATTCATATAAATAATACATCCTTTACAATTCTAATCACCAACACCCAAGGGAGTGTATAATACTAATAATGCACCCAACTAATGACGTGATCAAAAGGGCGGGAATATAAAGGTGCCATCATGTCTCATGAAAAAGCACATTACCAGGTATGTAATACCCGTGTTTTTCCATCATACATGACGGCACCACGAGAGAGTTACAGAGATTTGTAGTCTCTTAGGGAGGGATCACTGCTTGTAACACTCTTCTCCAAAATGTGAGATCAGAGGTAGCAGATAGGTCTAGCCTATAATGTTTGAAAAAGGTTGACGGAGAGGACCAAGTGGCCGCCTTACAAATCTGGTCGATTGTGGCATCTGCTCTCTCCGCCCAAGGCGTCGCCATGGCTCTCGTGGAGTGGGCTATTAGACCCTCTGGAACAGCCCTGCCTGCACTACTATACGCTAGCATAATGGCCTCTCTCACCCATCTAGCTATTGTCTGTTTTGAAGCTTTCAGGCCGCCCTTCCTTGCCCCCTGGTACGAGACAAATAAAGCCCTCTGCTTTCTTCAAGGTTTTGTCACCTCTAAATACTGCAGGATACATTTCCTAACGTCTAGGCAGTGTAGTCTTTCTTCATTTTTGTTGTTAGGGTTAGGGCAAAAAGATGGTAAAACTATTTCCTGAGCCCCATCTAATTTTGACACTACTTTTGGAAGATATGCCGGGTCTAATATTAACACCACCCTATCATCCATGACCTGAGTGTAGGGAGGGTCTGCCGATAATGCGTGTAAATCTCCAACTCTACGGGCCGATGTGAGTGCCACTAACAAAGTTGTTTTTAATGTTAGTACTTTATTCGATGTTGTGTTCAAAGGCTCAAAGGGGCTTTCTCTCAAGGCTGATAAGACTAAATTTAGGCCCCATGGTGGAGGAGCAGGGGATGAGACAGAATCAGCTCTATTACATGCCCAGATAAATCTAGCTATCCATCTATTGTTTGCCAGGTCACAGTTGAACAATGCTACCAGGGGTGAGACATGCACTTTGAGGGTACTGATGGCTAACCAAAGCTCTAAACCCTTCTGCAGGAACTCCAGTATCGCCACTATCGGGACCTCCCCTTCCCATATTGGCCCTGAGACAGACAAGAATTTTTTCCATATCCTCCCATAAATTCTTGTAGACACTGGCTTTCTACTACTGAGTAAGGTGGATATTAGCCCAGCTGAGAACCCCTTTTTTTCTAACAGCGACCTTTCAAATTCCAGCTTGTCAAATGCAGCCTGGACTTCTGAGGGTGACTGAAGGGAGTACCCATGGGTCTGTTCCTGACATCACTCTCAGCCAGTAGAACCATGGCCTCTTCGGCCAGAAGGGGGCTAATAAAATCACTCTGGCCTTGTCCTCCCTGATCTTCCTCAGAACTGCTGGAATAAGGCATATTGGTGGGAAGGCGTACATGAGTCCTGATGTCCAGTCTATCCTGAAGGCGTCCACTGCCTACGGTCTGTCTGCTGGACTCATTGAACAGAACTTCTGCACTTTTTTGTTGGCTTTTGAGGCAAAGAGATCTATACTGGGTTTTCCCCACATGAGCACTATTTGTTGAAAAACGGACTCTTAGTGACCATTCTCCTTGACTCAAGTGGTTCCTGCTCAGAAAATCCGCCTTCCGGTTGTCTACCCCTCGGATAATGAGCCGATAATGAGCGGAAATGATGTTCTGCCAGAGTCATAATCCTCTGTTATCTGCATCAGTGACCGAGAACGGGTGCCCACCTGGTGGTTTACATATGCGACCGCTGTTCGGTTGTCCGATAGGACTCTCACATGATGCCCTGTTAGATGAGGTAGAAGTCTTTTTAGTGCTTTCTCGACTGCTAAGAGCTCCCAGTCGTTTGAGGATAGGTCTCTTTCCTCCTGGGCCCAGGGACTCTGGAGCAACAGTGTGTCTTGGTGGGGTCACCACCCCCAAGGACTGGTGTCATTTGTGACCAACTTGGAGGCTGTGAATGTCCACAGGACTCCCCTCGGAGATGACTATCTGTAACCACCACCTGAGTGACTGGAGTACAGAGACCGAGAGGGTGATCTTCCGATCTAATTGTCCCTGAAGATCCAGGTCTCCCTGTAGCACACATCACTGTAGTACCCTTGCATGGAACTGAGCCCATTTTACCGCTGGTATGCATGCGGTCAGAGACCCTAATACTGACATGGCCCTTCTTAGCGTGACTTCTGGCTTCTTTATTGTCGTTATAATCATTTGTTTTATTTTTTCCTTCTTTTCCTCTGGGAGGTGACATTTCTGTGCCACCGAGTCTATTGTTATCCCCAAGAAGTTCTGGGTCGTTGCTGGTTCCAGCCTGGATTTCTTGTGGTTCAGCTGCCATCCCAGTGTTTTGTAGTGTCTCCATTACTACGCTGACTTGTTCTTGACAGTGACAAAAACTTTTCCCCACTATCAAGAAGTCGTCCAGGTAAGGTATTGTTAAAGTATCTTTTTCCCTGAGATGCGCTGTGACCTCTGCCACCAATTTTGTAAAGACTCGTGGGGCTATCGCTATCCCAAAGGGCAGAGCCCTGTACTGAAGGTGATGTAACTGTGACCCCACTTGGACCGCCACCCTGAGGTATTTGAGATCTTGCTGCCGAATTGGGACGTGGTACTAGGCGTCCTTGAGGTCCAGGACCACCATGTAACACTTAGGAAAGAGGAGTCTTACTGCTGTCTTTATTGTCTCCATCTTGAAGGATGGGATTATCAGATATTTGTTGAGGCCTTTCAGATTTATAATTGTCCTCCAAGAATCGTCCGGCTTTTTCACAAGAAATACAGGGGAGTAAAACGCCTCGTTTCCCTCCTCTACT
Organism: Oophaga pumilio; assembly: GCA_009801035.1. Taxonomy (NCBI): domain Eukaryota; kingdom Metazoa; phylum Chordata; class Amphibia; order Anura; family Dendrobatidae; genus Oophaga; species Oophaga pumilio. Next base: position 87,118 of record VIAB01005464.1, on the reverse strand, counting down.
GGAACCGGTTCTAGAACCTGTTTGTGTAGGAGCGATATTATCTCCTCTTCCAGACTCTTCTGCTTTTTCTGTGAGGACTGTGCCGGAGTTTGCATGTACCTTCTTGGTGGCCAATGGTGGAACCTTAACTCCAGGCCTGATCCCACAATCTGCAGGATCCAAACGCTGGATGAGATCCTCCCCCAGGCTGGAAGGAAGTGAGAGAGCCTTCCTCCCATCTGAGAGGGTCCATCACTGGGAAGATTTCCTGCTGTCTTTGGAGGGCTTACCGAAATAGAAGCCTTCCCCTCCTCTGTTGGATCGCTTGTCCGAGTTGTTCTTGTCGCACTCCCTGTACTGCTGCCTTCTGAACTTCCGGCCCTTTTGAAATGAACGCCGAAAGGACTTAAATGGCTGTCTCGGAAAATTATTTTTCTTATCACCGGCCTTCTCCAGCATCTCATCTAACGCCGGTCCGAACAAGAAATTCCCTTTCGAATGGCAGAGACCAAAGCTTCATTTTTGCTTGTGTGTCCCCTGGCCAGCATTTAAGCCATAACGCAAGGTGTCCCACATTGGCCAGTGCTGCCGATTTTTCCTCTAACCTTGCCGAGTCTGCTGAAGCCTCAGCTAGAAATACTGCCGCAGCTCTTATGGTTGGTATTGCCTCTAGGATAGCTTCCCTGGGGATTCTGTTCTAGCTGATCCTCTAGGTTATCTACCCAAACTTTAAGGGATCTAGCCACACAAGTGGCCGTGATGGCTGGTCTTAGTGCCCCTGCTGAGGCCTCCCAGGCTGTTTTCAGACAACTGTCCGTTTTTCTGTCCAGAGGTTCCTTTAAAGAACCTAGATCCTCAAAGGGCAGAGAGGACTTCCTGGCAATCTTTGAGACTGCTACATCAATTTTTGGAGCTCTATCCCAGGACGAGGATGCCTCCTCCTCAAAGAGGTACTTTCTCTTCAGGAAATTGACTATGTGGGACTTAGTTCTGGTTTTTCCCATTCCCTTCTAATGAGTTCTTGTAACTACTCGTTAATTGGGAAAGATCTCCGCTTTTTCTTTTGTAAACACCCAAACAAAAGTTCCTGAGTTGTTCTTTTTGCTTTTTCATCTACCAACCCCATGGTAGAACGGACAGATTTTATGAGTCTATCTGTAGCTTCTACAGGAAATGTATCCTCTTCCTCCGAGCTACTCTCTGATTAACGGGACCTATCAGAGTCCTCCTCTGCTCCTGAGGAGTCCTCTTGAGACACCACTGAGGGGCTGGATCTGTCTCTAGATAAGCTATCTGTGTCCGCTGTCTGCAACTGAGCCGCCCTGAACTCTGTTGGGGTACTCGGATCCGAGCCTATTAACTTCTATGGGGAATGTCACGGCAACACATCTCGGTCCGTGGCTCTGGGCGCTCACCCAAAAAGGGGAAATATTTAAAGGGGAATGAATGTTCGTGTAATTGGTTGTGACGCCACCTGTAGTATCTGGTCAGGGGGACCAGCGCTGCTACGCAGATCCTCTGGAAGGGATGGGGTTGCGCAGCTAGATGTTAGGCCTCCTACAGGTGAGGCTGTGTCCTTCCAGGGCAGATAGATGTGTAGGAATGCAGGACGAAGGGAAACCCGGCAGGGTAGGGACAAGAAGGTGGACACACACACACACGTCACTTCGGTACCTTTACTGAAGATGTTGCAGGTACATCCCGGAGCAGGATAGGGTGAAGGGTGCACATCCAGATTCTCCCACTGAGTAGGTATATGGCCTCCTGTTCCTTGCCTTTCTGTAATGAAGTTCTGGCCGGCATGTAGTTGGGCCTAACTTAATCTCTGTCCTGCACCTTGCTGACCTTGTGGTTGGGCCTCCTCTTGAAGTACACAGTCCCTGCTTGCTGGGCCCTGCTTGCCTGAACTCCATCCTCCTAGGCCCTGTTACGTATCAGCTCTGTGGTGCTCCTGGGACTTGTAGTTCCCCAGGAACTCCGGTGGTCTCCTACTGGGTCGTGGAGATCCCTGTAGGCTCGGACCCGGCGTCCGGTATGTACTTGCTGGGGTGAGCTGGTTGGGCTCGTCTACCCCTTTGCTACTCCCCTCTTGCCTTTGGCCTACTCGGGCCCACACATGATTATACACACTGGCAGTTGGTGGGCTGCCTCTTCTGCCGCTCTCAGAGCGTCGGCACGCTCCTAGCTCTCTAACTTGAGCTATTGAGTCTCTCACTGAAAACTCCACTCTGCTCTGCACTGCAGACAGACTCAGAACTCACTTGTCTGCTCTGAACTGAACTGCACTGCAGACTGCAGACTCTAGACTGCCTGTACACCTGTCTTCACCCTCTTTTATATTCCTATCAGGCTCCCTCTGGTGGACTGAGGAGAGGGGTGAAGGTGTGTGTATGCATTGTGAGACCTCTAGTGGTTCAATCCTTCATGCACCCTTCTAGGATTTGTGGAACTGAGTGAAGCTGGGCTCCACACAACGCTTTTACGGACTTGCACACTTCTTCCTGAATTAAGGATTTCAGGTTCTCAGAAAAGGAGGGCGTCTCCTCCGCTAGTGTCCAATCGATACAGTCCTGACACAACTTCTTGTTCCAGGATGTTCCTAAGGGACCTTTGCATAAGGGACACTCCTTATTCTTAGATTTATTTTTATTTTTCTTATGAACCCCCTATACTCCACCCCACCAATGTATGTCAGAGAGGGGAGAGTTGGAGAAAAGAGAGAGAGAAAGAACAGACATTAGCGTGCTGGACTTTCTCGAAGCTCACTCACCACTCGGATGCTTCAAAGGACGGGTACCGGCTCTGGAGGCTGACTGGTCTGTTCAGTGTCTCCCGTCGAGACTATGGACCCCTCCTTGCCACGATCCGTCCGCACGTTACCCGAGCGGCTACTGCTGCGGCGCGTCAGGCTCTTCTCACTTGAGACCGCCTCTCCTGCACCTCCTGGTGCGGCTGTAAATGCTCCGGTGAAAAGCTCTCCATCATAACCACTAGCACCTGATGAGAGCAGTCACGTCTGACCTGAACTGGCTTAGTGACACACAATAGTGTTTCAGCCAGGCTTTAATAGGAGCTTACCCTTTTTTTTTGTGCGTAATTAATTAAACTTCACCTGGTTGATCCTGCACCTGCTGGCCGCTAGCGCCCCGACGCATGCGCACTGCACCCTGGTCTTGGCACTCACTTCCTGGTGAGCGCTGATCTTCTTCTCCCCAGTGTGCTCGTGCCCCAAGTCGGGCGTGCGCCTAGAGCGTACCGGATTACATCCGACGCTCCCTCTCCTAGTCGGCCGCTGGTACCCACCTCTAAGTGCCGCGGGCGTGCGCGCACCATCCCTTACTTACGGTGCCCGTGCTCATCACTTCTGGTGCGCCGCGTCCGCCTATTCTCGGCGCTCTGACATCCGGCTCTCCTGCCCGCGCACCCATTGTCTTCTCTCGCCGCACACATCACTTCCGGTGCGCGCACCATGCCGACCCGGCGTTCCAGCGCCATGTCCCGCTCCTGAGCCGAAATCTATGTGGGGAGCGGGACCCCCCTCTTGTCTGCGCACACTGCCGGGCCTGCTGTCGAAGCATCGCTGCGACCGCCAGCCTGTTCATCATACCTGTGGTCCTGGTCAGAGAACACTGACTATTCCATTTTGTAGGTACTTCTCCTCAGGCTCTACACACTCAACAGGGAGGGCACACAGACATGTCCTCCGAGGAGCTTCATTCTGCCCGGGCACTGATGTGCCTCACAGGCTGCATGGCCACTTCTTGTCTACAGGGAGGGCACACTAATGTGGCCTCCGAGGACCCCCTTAGCGCATGGGATACCGGTATCAGGGAGGGTGCACTACCGTGACCTCCGATGCTCCAACTTCACCCGGGCATCCACCTCACGGGCAGTGGCCATGCTTTGCTCAGGGGGACATGGTAAAACATGGCCCCCGAAGCGACTACCGGCACCTGGTGACTGATGTAGCAGACCAACGTCTGTCAATATTCATCCGACCCAGGCCCGGGCATCCTCTTCATCCATAAGTCTTCATCTTGAGGGTTCCCCATTAAGGACAGGAAACCAACTCATGCGGAGAAAGGAGCCACCCCTTTTATCTTGAAGGTTTCCTGTCCTTGTAGGGCAGATCCCCTCTCACGTGGTGTCGTCATGTATGATGGAAAAAAAAACATGTGCACATAACCTGAAGTGGCCACAAGTTCTAAGCAAGCAGTGTAAGCAGACTATAAGCTCATTTGACAACAGCCCAAATTATTTCATTATACATATGTGTTTAAGATTAGTCTTCATTATTACCACGACTCTCCTGTCCCTAATGTTGGAAACACACATGCAATTTTTGTAGCAACAGACACCAGGTCCATCTCACAAAATTAGAATATCATCAAAAAGTTAATTTATTTCAGTTCTTCAATACAAAAAGTGAAACTCATATAGAGTCATTACAAACAGAGTGATCTATTTCAAGTGTTTATTTCTGTTAATGTTGACGATTATGGCTTACAGCCAATGAAAGCCCAAAAGTCATTATCTCAGTAAATTAGAATAATTATCGAAAAACACCTGCAAATGGCTTCCTAAGCATTTAAAAAGGTCCCTTAATCTGTTTCAGTAGGTTCCATAATGGGGAAGACTGATGACTTGACAGATGTCCAGAAGGCAGTCATTGACACACTCAAGAAGGGTAAGCCACAAAAGGAGGCTGAAGAAGCTGGCTGTTCACAGATTGCTGTATCCAAGCATATTAATGGAAAGTTGAGTGGAAGGAAAAAGTGTGGTAGAAAAAGGTGCACAAGCAACCGAGATAACCGCAGCCTTGAAAGGATTGTTAAGAAAAGGCCATTTAAAAATTTGAGGGAAAATTCACAAGGAGTGGACTGCTGCTGTAGTCATTGCTTCAAGAGCCACCACACACAGACATATGCAAGTACATGGGCTACAAGTGTCGCATTCCTTATGTCAAGCCACTCATGACCAATAGACAATGCCAGAAGTGTCTTACCTTGGCCAAGGAGAAAAAGAACTGGACTGTCCAAGGTGTTGTTTTCAGATAAAGAACATTTTGCATTTCATTGGAAAATCAAGGTCCCAGGGTCTGGAGGAAGAGTAGAGAGGCACACAATCCAAGCTGCTTGAGGTCTAGTGTGAAATTTCCACAATCAGTGATTGTTTGGGGAGCCATGTCATCTGCTGGTGTAGTTCCACTGTGTTTTATCAAGACCAAAGTTAACGCAGCAGTCTACCTGGAAATTTTAGAGCACTTCATGCTTACCTCTGTCAAAAAGCTTTTTGGATATGGAAATTTTTTTCTCCAGCAGGACTTAGCACCTGTCCACACTACCAAAAGTACCAATACCTAGTTTATAAACAGTATCACTGTGCTTGATTGGCCAGCAAACTTGCCTGACCTTTACCCCATAGAGAATCTATAAGGTATTGTCAAGTGGAAGATGAGAGACACCAGACCCAACAATGCAGACGAGCTGAAGGCTGCTATCAAAGCAACCTGTTCTTCCATAACACCTCAGCAGTACCACAGGCTGATCACCTACATGCCACACCGCACTGATGCAGTAACTGATGCAAAAGGAGCCCCGACTAGAGTTGAGCGAATTTGTTCGGGTCCCCGCTTATTTTGCAAGCTATCACGCTCACCGAAAAAGCTACAGCCGGAACCCGGATACATGCAGTACGCCAGCTGATCAGCGCCGCAGCTGCATGTGTCACGGTTGTGTCACAGTCACAGCACATGCATGGAGTGCCCAACAAATGGGCTGCGACACATGCAGCTGCGGTGCTGATCAGCTGGCATGCTCCATGTATTCGGGTTCACGCTGTAGCTTATTCAGTGAGCAGTATAGCTTGCCGAATAAGCGGGGACTCGAACAAATTCACTCAACTCTAGCCTCGACAAAGTATTGAGTGCATTTGCTAAACATACTTTTCAGTAGGCCAACATTTCGGATTTTAAAATCATTTTTCAAGCTGGTGTTATAAATTTTTCTAATTTACTGAGATAATGACTTTTGGGTTTTCATTGGCTGTAAGCCATAATCATCAACATTAACAGAAATAAACACTTCAAATAGATCACTCTATGACTCTATATAGGAGTTTCAGTTTTTGTATTGAAGACATTAAATAAATTAAATGTTTGATATTCTAATTTTGGGAGACGCAACTGTAAGTGGTCCTGCAGGAAAAGCCCTTCCTTTCCATTTCAATCCACTGTAGGCATAAATGAGCAATCAGTGAATTTACTCGGGGAAGAAACACACCAATGGTGCAAGTGGTAAGGGGGCTCCATTCCAGCTCCACAACAGCACTCATCTGATATGAATATAGGCTAGGTAATAAAGATGGACGAGACAAGCATAGGTACCCGAGCTCCCTCTGTGATAAAATGCACAGGTCATTACCGGGATAACCACCGTAAAGATGGGGTTATGAAGACTTAACCTGCTTGTTTCTCAAGCACACCTTGATGACATCTGCCAGGAGAAAGTTAAATTGTCAGTTTTTCTCAGATGGTAACATTTACATTGATTATTGGAAAGGCGTAATACTTGTCAGACATCATGGGCCCGATTCACCACTTTCAATTTACTGCAGTCACTTTTCTGTTTTATGTCTAGTAGTCCATACATTTTTTCCACAAAATGATGCATACAGTTCATGAATTTAGCGTAAAATTAAAAAGTGCTCTTTTGTCTTATATGCCACTTGAAAACCTCTTACATAAACCTTATTTCAGGCAGGAAGTGGAGCGGGATGTACCAAAAAAGTATGACATTTGTTAAAAGTCGCATTTGATGAACCCATCTAAACAAACAAAAAAAAAAAACGTAAAATGGCACCAAATATATACAGAATAAGGTGCAAATGCTAAAGATGCTAAAAAAGGAAGAAATTAGCTCAGAAAACTGGAGGAACGGCAATGATGAGTCAGGGCCTTAAATTCTTAATGTGGTGACCAAGTTGCCACCCACCTGCAGGACCGATAAGTGACAACACAAAAATTGTGCAACAATGAGACAACGGATGGAGCAGAATATACCGGAACAGTTACATACATAATATTCATTCTGAATGTTCATTTTTTCACTGGGATTCAGGTTTTCTTCACCCTGTAACAAATCAATTTGTTATTGACGTCAAACATCTTCAAAATGTACAATATTTCACAGACAAAAATTCTTAGGCAAAAACAAAATATATGTTCAGAATCAGAGGCGGACTAATTAATGGAGCAACCTGTGCAGTAGGGGCCTAACAGATAAGGCTATGTTCACATGTCCAGCAATTATCCGTTAGAACTGCAATCCCTTGACAAAAATGTTGTTCAGAGAGAACTGTTTTGGCCATCTGAAAAAAACGGATTTCAACTAGATCTGTTTTTTTGAATTCTATACTTGATCAGTTTCAAATAAACATGAAAGTTCACATGTCCGGTAGTATATGTGAAATATTTTTCCAACTCCAGTAAGTAAATGATCCTTTAGAAATGTGAGGAAAAAAAATGGACTTAGTAGATCCGTTTTTGGGGTTGTAATATTGTCAAAGCAAAGCTCACATCTGATGTGGAATTAATAGGAGCTGGAATAATCTGTTAAGTCTTAGGCTGTGTGCCCACAATGAATTTTTTGGTGAGTTTGACACTACGCATTTTCACTGCATCAAAAATGCATCAGCTTACAGTTCCAGCATGGATGGGATTTATAGAAATTTTTTTTGTACTCAGCATAAACTGACCCGTTTCAAATCCACAACATACCAATTTCTCTTGAAGGTTCGCCGAGTTTTATGTACAGATTTTTTCACTGAGATTTACAATAGATGCAGAAAATCTGCAGATAAAAAAAAACAAAAAACACAACGCACATGGGGCGGAAACGCATCAAAAACGCATGTAATCCACACATGACCATCACAGTTTTGTTAAAGTATCAAAAACTAAGCAGATTTAAAACATAACATGGCAACAAAAAAGAAAATCACAGCATCAAATGAGATAAAAGCACAAAAAAAATAAAAAACAAACTCAAAAACACAAGTTAACTAATTTACTTAAAGTGCGCAGAAAATCTTAAACATCAATAACTCAAATACTCAGTGCCGGAATGTAGCCTTAAAGGGAACTTGTCAGTTGATTCTTGGGGTTTATGGTTTGTATAGCAGGAATCAAAGACGGGATTCATAATTACAAATATTTATTTTCTTTCGGAACCCTTGTAGTGGAGAAAACTTTAGAAAATAGAACCAGGTATGAGGTGCTGAATTGACTTGCTATGGATTTGGGTCTCCACCAGCTTCTCTCACTTGCATCTACCAGTTTCTCCATTTGTATGTGTAAGGAGAGATATGTGAACCAGCCTGAGCAAAGTGATCCATGCATACGACTAGTCTATCATTTCCTGGCTCTGGACATAAATTTCTGGACAAATACGTGTGTCATGGTATAAATATTGGAAGGTGGGCATGGACTGGCCACAGCCTTCCAGATCTCAACTTGGCAGTCTAATATGTGAGCAGCTACCAAGATGCAGTAATGGAAGGAGGCAGAGCAAGGGTTAACGTAGAATTTACTTTAACAGGGAATACTGCGCAGGGGGAGAATAAAGTTAAAACAGGAGTGTAATGAATATGCAGAATGAGATAACACAAGAATAGGGGATATAAAGGAGAGTTCAATAGCAATAGACTTATCAGTCAGACAATGTCCAGAATGTGGAATCCTAGGTTTGAATGATGGCGCCAAGGCCATGGCGTGAGAGGGGTCCAGCATGGTCCTGAAGGTGATGAAGTTACGGTTCCCAATGGCGACGGTGAGTCCTCAATGACTTGAAGGGAGTCCTGGGTCCAGATAAGGCAATACAGGAACGTGAGCATCCCAGTCAGGGACGAATCTCAGATTGGCCCTATACGCAGATGACCTAGTATTGTATATCACTAATCCTAAAACATCACTGCCCTCTATTCTGAAAGAATTTGAGACATAGTTGACTGAGTAATTTTAAGGTAAATCTTTCATAGGCAGAGATTATGAATATCAATATCTCACAGGAGAAGGCACAATTGTTAAAGGGGTCCTTTCCTTTCCATTGGTGTAATGGTTCTATGATATAAAAATTTGGTATCGCTGTGATTGCACTGACCCAAAGAATAAAGTCATCTAAAAACTTAGTATTGTGGACTGCGTAAAAATAAAAATGAGATCAATTCTTGTACTGTTGTTCACTTGTTCATGGTGCCTCCCAAAAATAAGAGCAAGGCACAGGTCACATTTATCCTGCTGCTATCTCCCCTGAGCGCTTACATCAGGGTTTCCATGTAAATCCCCAAAGCCACAACTCAGAAAAAAACCCCAACAAAACCATTCAGTTATGAGACACATTGAGTCCCTTTGGATTCTGTCTGGTCACTGTTTCAACAATGTCTCACCATTTTAGGCGCATCTGTTTAGCGCACAAGGAAAGTTTACCATATTTCTGTGAAAACCTTAAAAAAAAAAAAAAAAAAAAAAAAAAGAAAAAAAGAAGGGTAACGTAGCCTGGGCAGTAGCCGTGGGCTAGGTACTCACCTCTTACACCCCGACATGCTACATGAAGATGGTGGACCTGGCTGGGTGTGTGGGCTTCATATATGGGGGCACTTCACCCTTGCAAGCCGCGTGATGCTGATGACGTAGACTGGCCAGGACTGGATGCTAAAATAGCTCAATGAGGGAGACCACCACTAGAAAATAAAGTCTTTTACTGATCACTAAGCTGGCGGGAACTACAAGTGCTTCTCACAAAATTAGTATATCAAAAAGTTAATTTCAGTTCTTCAATAAAAAACATGAAACTCATTATATAGAGTCATTACAAACAGTGCTCTATTTCAAGTCTTTACTTCTGTTAATATTGCAGATTATGGCTTACAGCCAATGAAAAGCCAGAAGTCATTATCTCAGCAAATTAGAATAATTAAAAAACACCTGCAAAGGCTTCCTAAGCATTTAAAAAAGGTCCCTTAGTCTGTTTCAGTAGGTTCCACAGTCATGGGGGAAGACTGCTGACTTGACAGATGTCTAGAAGGCAGTCATTGACACTCCACAAGGAGGGCAAGCCACAAAAAGTAATTGTTGAAGAAGCTGGCTGTTCACAGAGTGCTGTATCCAAGCATATTAATGGAAAGTTGAGTGGAAGGAAAAAGTGTGGCAGAAAAAGGTAAAAGGTGCACAAGCACCTGGGATAACCACAGCCTTGAAAGGATTGTTAAGAAAAGGCCATTCAAAAATTTAGGGGAGATTCACAAGGAGTGGATTGCTGCTGGAGTCATTGCTTCAAGAGCCACCACACACAGAGGTATCCAGGACATGGGCTACAAGTGTCGCATTCCTTCTGTCAAGCCATTCATGACCAATAGACAATGCCAGAAGCATCTTAGGCTAGTTTCACACTAGTGTTTGACCGACCAGCGTCGGTATGTGCACGGCCGCCGCTAAGCTCTGTCCCCTGGCCATGCCTCCTCCCTATAGCTACGCCTATGGGCGCATGACGCTGCAT
>VIAB01005463.1:58635-74301 GCA_009801035.1 Oophaga pumilio | reverse complement strand
TATGATTAATTTTGTATATATTTATATGCATTATGATTTTCTGGCACCTATGGTGATTGACTAATATTAATTTGATATGGTTACATCATTGTTTTGTCAGTCACTCCTATATTTGTGATGCATCATTATTAATAAGTGCTTTTGTATATGTACTGTTTGTTCTAAGTATAATAATAAGTGTCCATTGTTGTCATAACTCTAGATGTTTTCTTAGAGCTGTTATATATATTGAGCGATGTTTTGGGAGTGCGCATGCGCATGCTGCAATGCCTGGGGTTGCCGTAGTAGCGGCGTCTCCATGCATTGTCAGGCGGAGATTTCCCTCATGACGTTTTTGCCGTTACATCACCTCCGGTCTTGCGTGGCTGGCGCATGCGCCATTAACACACCCATATAGCCGTTGTTTAACATGCATATGCACTAATCTGTGACTCTCGTCGCACGTCACTTCCGGATTTACGCAACTTGCTCAAATGTTATGATTACATACACAGCCGGATTTCATTATCCACATTTGTTACCTATATATAGCCTCAGTGTTTAGTATGTTTCCATATCCCCCTGACGAAGGTATCATATCCGAAACGCGCGTCGGGGCGCGTTCTATTTTTATACACCACGCTGGTTCTGGCTCCCAGGTATTGCTATTTTAGCCTTATGTGTGGTGGCACATGTTTATGCACTATTGTTAGTATTTGCACTTGGTTGGATTCATTTTGTAGTGTGTATTTGTACTGTTGCTAGTACATGGACATAGTTGAATATATTTTGCACAGTGTATTTATATTTATTCATTTTTTTGTACACAATATTATGTTTTTTTTATTGTTAATTTTATATACACATTATTAGATACTTTATGAGTGTACACTAAACTAGTTTGCATTTTTCTAATCATTATTCAGCACTGCTCAAAGTTTTTTCATTTATTTACATTTCTTGTGCCACATACATTGTATACATAATATATACATATTATTATATATGATGTATCATACAAACCTAGGTATTCAAGTTACACTGCATACATACTTGAGCTGCTATTAAAGTATGTGATGTCACCAAACTCAACAAATAAGGGTTTTGCCACATGGGCAAATTGATAAATATAAATTATGTCACATGCATCTCCCCACAATCATAAGTTTCTGCATCCAAGAAAGGTGCCAACAGAGCCTTTGGAGAAAATCTTAAACCACCACCCATGTGGTAAATGCTAGGACATTCAAATGTATTGTCATATTTTATTTTGCTTGTGTTTAATAACTGATTAAATAATAAGTTCTACATACAGAGTAAAGCAGCTAAATAAAGGATAGGTGTGGTATATTATGAATGTCATATGAACCATGTGCATAGCCTTAGTAATGGCCAATGCATACATTTCCTTTCATGATGTTATAATTTAATGTGGTTTCTATTGTTGTTATTTTTGCACCTTATTCACTTTTTCTTGTTTTTTTTCACAGGGCAAAATTGTGGAGGAGTAGTACAAGGTCCTAATGGTACAATAGAAAGTCCTGGGTTTCCACATGGATATCCAAACTATGCGAACTGTACATGGATAATTATCACTGGGGAAAGAAACAGAATACAATTATCATTTCAAATATTTGCACTGGAGGAAGATTTTGATATTTTATCAGTTTTTGATGGACAGCCTCAACAAGGGAATTTGAAAGTCAGGTAGGACTTCAGTTTCAATAAAAATCTTCAATGTGCTTCTTTGTGTAATATTTTCTACTTATGGAGTGGAAACAATTGGATAAAGGTGACAAATTTAGTAACATTTAGAAGCAAATAGTTTATTCCAGAGAAAAGTTATTGATTATCTGAGGAATAGGGTATACGTTATTGATCATTGGGACCCCAATAACCCTAGGAATGGAGCTCTGTATCAGGGAAAATAGGGCTCTGTAGCCCTCTCTTGAATGTAATGGAGGGTCTTCCACCATTCATTATCAATATAACTGCCAGAAATAGCCAAGTACAGACTTTGTTTTTTTCTGGCGATCTCATATACAATATGCAAAGGTAAAGCAAGAACATCTCTGCTCCATTCAAGCTGGGACAGCAGTGTCCCATCACTGAGGATGCAGAGCTCTGTTCCAGTGATTCAAGTGTTCGCAAACCAGCAATCAGCAAATAAATCCTTATAAAGGATAAGGAAAAGCCCTGAAAGCAATAGAATGTTTTTCATATAAGGATATATGGGTATGGTCAGATTCAAAGCAGGTTTTCCATCCAGATTTTATAGGTGGAAAATTTTTAACCCCTTAACGACCAGAGGTATTTTTGGTTTTGCCTTTTCATTTTTTGCTCCTTCTTCTCAGAGCCATAACTTTTTTATTTTTTGGTCAAAATGGCCATGTTAGGTCAGGTTAGGAAGAGTTTCCCCACAAAAATTGAACCATTTTCCGATACTCATAGCGTCGCTATTTTTTGTGATCTAGAGTTGGGTTAGGGCTTATTTTTTGCATGCTGAGATGAGCTGATATTTTTAATGATACCATTTTGGTGCAGATATGATCTTTTGATCTCCCATTTTTACATTTTAATGCAATGTTGCAGAGACCAAAAAAATGTAATTCTGGCGTTTTTACTTTTTTCTGATTACGGCTTTTAGCGATCGGGTTAATTCTTTTTTTATATTGATAGATCGGGTGATTCTGAACACACCGGATATGTGTATGTTTACATTTTTTATTGTTTTATTTTGAATGGGGCAAAAGGGGGGTGATTTGAACTTTTATTTATTTTTTTTAATATTTTTAAAAATATTTATTTTTACTTTTGGCATGCTTCAATAGTTTCCATGGGAGACTAGAAGCTGCCATAATCTTATCGGCTCTGCTACATACAGTTGATGGTCAGATTGCCTGTATGTAGCAGAATTGCTTAATTGTCCTGAGCACCGACCTCTGGGTAGTGCTCATAGCAATCTGGCTATGACAACCATAGAGGTCTGCTGAAGACCTCTGGTTGTCATGTCAACCCATCAGTGACCCACAATCACGTGACGGGGTTACTGATGGGTGGGATTTCCGGCACCCTTGCCGAAAGCGCAAGTGAAATGCCACTGTCAGAGTTTGTCAGCGGTATTTAACGGGTTAACAACTGTGAGTGAATCACAATTCCAGCCGCAGCTGTTAGAAGCACATGTCAGCTGTTCAAAACAGCTGACATGTTCCTGGGAAAATGGTGGGCTCAGCAGCGGAGCCCACATCAAAGGGAGGGATTCTGACATTGGCGTACTATTACGCTCGATGTTGGAACGGGGTTAAAGGGGTTTTCAGAGAATAGAAAAAGCCTAGATGCACCTAAATTAGAAAATCACAATAATTTTGTTTAGGAATTTAATCATTATGGAATGTCCACCATCTTATTTCTCTGAGAGAAACCTGACCCAAAAACATTAGAGCAAGTGACAGTGAGCATGTGCAGTAGGATGCTCTCCTTCATTCATATGTAGGATGATGTACTCTACTAATACTAGTGGTGATACCACAGGTGCTGAGATAAGAAAACTTCTGTGAACTCTGTCTTTCTGAATAGTAACTTAAGTATCTGCTAGTTACTGCATGTTACAGAAAAGGAGCTTCCTACTGCACATGCTCACAGGCATCTTTCCTAACATTATAGGACAGGCTTCTGTCAGACTAACGAGGTAGCGGCCTTGATAATTCTATAGTGATTACCTCTCTAGACAAAATTATTGCAATTTCCTAATTAAATGTATTTTGGAATCTTTGTATACTTACATTTCCTACAGTTATTTATTTATTTATTTTTATTTCTAGAGAACCCCTTTAATGTACTGTATAACACCATGAGGAAAAAAAAATCAAGACAGGATCCATCAATACCCATATCTTCATCAAATCACATCTCTTAACGACATGTCTGCAGATTACATGCCCTGCTAAATTTTTAATACCAAAAAAACACTATAATCATTGACCCTGGTAACCTTTGCCTGGTAAAGCCCTGGTGTATAAATAATCCATCTCCCACAGATAATGTATTGCTCCATGTCAGTTCCACCGCCACTCATACAGCAAATACATGTCATATGTCAAGATGTCATTACAGGGGAGACAGGGGGACACCACGTGCGATAGGGTCTTATCCACTAAACAAATTTGATTAGGTGAGGGATATTAGAACTGCTCACCCTTTGGGGTTGTTAAACCCACAATTGAAGATTCAAGGACTGACAGCTGCTACAGTACCTTCAAGTTGGGAGATCCCATAATATAAAACAAGTAGTAGAAGGACAAAAGTAGTAGTCAGCACTGTTGATGTTAAAGTCAAGAAATCCAGAAGATGTTGTACAGAATTGACCATGTGGTTTATTCTCCATATATTTTAATGTTGGATCAACTTCTTCATCAGGAGAAGCTCAGTATTAAATAAAAAAATAACATAGACAGACTTAAATAGTTTTCAATTAAAAAAGGCATCAATTATAAGAAATGTTCTCCAACTTTATTGACAACAAACAAGCGTTTATTCACATGTACTTTTTTAAATTGTAAACTATTTAAGTCTGTCTCTGTTATTTTTTATCTAATACTGTGATTCTCGTGATGAAGAAGTTGGTCGAACTAAAAAATCATTGAGAATAAATAGCATGGTTAATCCTGAACAACTTCATCTGGATTGCTTGATTTTAACATCATCAGAAAATATATCAATGCAAATGCAATTTGTATAGAGAGTAGCCAAAAACTAGGACATCACTTCCATGGAGTTAAGTACGCTATTTTTCCCCCTCAAACCATAGTTGTGAATCTTTAAAGCTGCATCAAAATTAATATTATTTGTTGTAGATTTACTGCTGTAGATATCTTGTAGGTTTCTTGCTCAATTTTTGTGAAAATTTCCTGAAGTAATTTTGATGCATGTGAATCTACTAGTCTTAGGCCATATTACCATGTGCAAGAATGCTATGCTATACTTTTTCTACTATGTTTTTTCTACAAGTGTCTGTGCAAAAAATGGGCAAGAGCAATTAGTCCTGATTATTGGGTTTTTGCTGTATTTTTAGATTTTTATTTGTATTTTTAGTTGCATTATATACAGTAAAGATGTATATCTTTGTACCGTGTTAGCCAGTAGATAGAAAAATATTTTCTATACCTGTGTCCTGTTGTGTATAAATATGTGATTCTTCAGATTTTGTATTAGTTTAGCCTGATGAAGAGACCTGAGTAGTCTCGAAAGCTTGCAATTTGTTACCATCTTTTCAGTTAGCCATTAAAAAGTATCAACCACTGAGGACTCTCAATTCTAAATATTTTTCTAGTTGCATTATATGCATTTTTGATGCATGTTTAAACCACCATTTTTTAAAGCTTTTTTTAGTTTAGAAACACTGAAATACTAAACTAAAACCTAATTAGTGAAAAAACAAAAATGCACAATTCAAAAGCGTCTTTAAACTTATGGTGGATATGGGTTTTTCCCAAATCATATCCACATTGCTTGACTTGTTAAACATGGCCTAAGGCTACGTTCCCACAATGAGCTTTTGGTAAGCATTTGATGTAGCAGATTATCTGTCCTATTTATGTACCTATTAAGTAAATTAGGTCACTTGCAGTTTTTAAAAAATACGCAGAGTGAAAAATTCACCAAAACTTATTGTGGGAATGTAGCCTTATTGATTTCATCAGGTTTTAAGTAAGGTTTTGGATTTTAATGAATTTCTAGGACCCAAACATTTAGTAAATATTTCTTGGTTACTTTAGTTAACTACATTTCCATTTCACTAATGTAAACGAATGCAAACCAATATATTAAACCTGCTTATTAATAATATGAAGGGATATTTTCTTTATTGTATAAGTAAATCAAAAAATCTATAAAAGTACACGTAAACATGAATGTGGTATGTTTTGTGCTGTATGTATACTACTGAACTGACAATTATATTATCGCTTAATAATTTATGTTGAAGACAGCAGAGCCCCTTTGAAACAAAGGGTATTTTTATAGTTCCCTTTCATCACAAAGTGGTTAATCCTCATTCAAAGTATATCTCCAGGCAACAAATGAAAGTTCAGCTTGGCTGGCAACGAAGGAAATGCTAGAACTTCTGACTGCAGTTGTTGGCAGTTGTAGTATTTCCTATGCTGGTAGCAAAGCTTTTAATGCAAGGTGCTGTTTTTTCTCATGCAGTTATGGCTCGCACAGCCATACTAAATTTTAGACTAAACTTACCTCTAATTAATTGCAACATCATTGATACGTTGTCTATTTGGAGTCCTGCATTTGTGTTATCTGTAAGGTCTCTCATCCACCCGCTACCGATGGACGGCTTTCTTTTCATTATTCTGTATAGAGAGAAAATAATCAAACATTTAAAAGGAACATATTGTGTGAAATAATGCTATTAATCTGCAGATATGTGGTTAATTTGCAGGCTAATAGCGTCCTAACACTGTGCGGCGAATTGAACTTTATTCCTCCTGGAAGCAGTATATACTGACAGACCATGTGACACTTTGATTGCAGACAGGTTGACACCCCTTAACTATGAATATGACTTACTTGCACCAGAAATTTTTAGGGGCTTCTTAGCGAAAGGGGTGAATACACATGACAATTTTTCGTTATTTGATTCCATAAACTTATTTATGCATATATTTTTCTCACTTTACCAGCTTAATCTAGTTAGTTGTAATGAGCGAGTATGCTCATTGCTCAGGTTTTCCCAAGCTTGCTCAGGTGGTCTCTAAGTATTTGGGAGTGCTCGGAGATTTAGTTTCTGTCGCCGCAGCTGCATGATTTGCGGCTACTAGACAGCCTGAATACATGTGGAGATTGCCTGTTTGTTAGGGAATCCTCACATGTATTCAGGCTGTCTAGTAGTCGCAAATCATGCAGCTGCAGCGACATAAACTAAATTTACGAGCACTTCCAAATACTCGAAGACCACCCGAGCTTGCTCTAGAAAATCCAAGCAATGAGCATACTCGCTCATCACTAGTAGTTAGTGTTGGTTCATCACACGCAAATCGGATTACAAAAATACATAAACACAGGTTGTAATGTAACAACAAAATGGGTATAAATAGGCAAAGTGGTGAATACTTTTCAAGCCACTGTAGCTTGACAAACCTGCCTGTGACCAACTAACTAACTTACTAACCAACCCTAAGTACTCCTGTGCAGATACAGCCTGTGGACACAGAATCACAAAATCATTACTTGTAACTGGCACAAAGTATCTCTTTAACTCAGGCTGCATTCAGTTGCATTTCTAGTTCATTTTGACATCATGTTTTGGATCATAATATATTAATAAATGATGCAAAATTTCTAACATTTACATAATGAAATCAAAAACGTATATAAGCAAAAAAGCATTAAACTAGTTATGTCTGTAATAAAAGCATTCAAGGATTGCAGACACGTTGCCGGAATTGTGGCATGTGATGAATCTGGATGGATTCCAATTAGATGCATAATCATATATGACAGTGCAGGCAATTTTAAGAAAGCTTCAATATGAGATTCATGGAAAATAGCTGTTGGAATAGGTCCAAGTTCCTTAAATGTAACTTCAAGGTCTATAGTGGATGCAGGTTCATTGTTTCTCTAGGAACAAAAATACTCTCCTGCAAGTTTTTTCCTGCTTTGTTCTTGATTAACTTCCTTTTTATTGTATTCCTGTTCCTTTTTTCAGCATATTTTTAATCAAACTATTACGTTTTTGTAAAGATCTTTAAGGTGTTGACTCAACTTGGTAAATGAGCAGAATTGTAAAGTGTTTGTAAAAGCTAGCAGCTTTGCAAATTATCTCTTATTAAAAATCCCCAGTCCCCACCCTTCTTAAGAATGGATAGATTTTTAAATATATTGTGATACAAGGGGTAACATTTCTCATTGCTGAGAGTAAACACAAAAGAAATTAATTCAGCTCACCTCCCAGTGTTTCCGATGAAACACAAGAACTCGAGCAAGGATCAAGTCTCCGCCTGACGCTGTGAGGAACACTTCAAAATGAGAAGAATAAAACCCAAGAAACTTTATTTCAATATATCAAAAATCAATGACATGACTGCTATATTCACCACAGTGGTATACCAAGCCGGGATTTCCAAAAGGAGATTGCCCAAGGAGGACCTGAACGCGTTTTGAACACCATTTTTATTATTATTATTATTATTTATTTATATGACGCCATTAATTCCATGGTGCTATGTTATGAGCTCGGTTGCAACAGCTTTATTATATAATGGATTGCAACCGAACCCGGGGTCCGTGATGCAGTTTATGTTCACTGCTGCCGAACACTCCTAGAGTATGAGGGTCAAACTGACGACAGAAATCTTAACATTATATCTCGCCTGTGTTAATTTACACTAGGGGAGATGTAGAATTGGCACTATCTCCGTTAACGTCACGGGAGATGTGCTATCAACTGGCGTAGATGTAGCACTGTTAATGGCACAGAAGCCACTTGCCAGATATTAGGTTTGCACTATGTGCTGCAAGCTGCTATAGACGTAGCCCTGTTGACTGCACAGAAGCTACGTGCCAGCCGCTAGGAAGTGCGTGTGACTTACGCCAGGCATACTTGCTACCAGCCGGCGTGATACCGGTCTGAGCAACTCTCTATTCAGCTTGCCAGGCGATGCCCAGGTTACGTGCCCCACAGTCTGCTCAGGGTGTATATCTACCCTATATTTGTAGCAAGACTGCGCTATGTTAGCTACAAGTTGTGCGCCCCGCAGTCTGCTCAGGGTGTATAGCTACCCTATATTCGCAGCAAGACTGCACCACATTAGCTACAGGTTACTCACCCCACAGTCTGCTCAGGGTGTATAGCTACCCTCTATTCGTAGCAAGACTGAACCACATTGGCTACCTGCTCGGCATAAGCTAATCCTGCCTGAAGGACCTGTGCTATTTAGCCGAGCGAACTCTGGCTTCGGCAGGTCCCGGAGAGCATAGCTAGAGAGCACGTTGAGCCCAGATTCTGGTACATCCACACATGAGCACTGCTTATTGTAATATGATCTGACCACGCTGTGCCACGGACAGACAAGCTATTTAAGGGCTAAGCTCCGCCCCCAGCCATCTCATCAATTGCATCACCGATGACGTCATCCGTGACCAATCAGGCGATGCCAGGTCAGAGGATCAGCTGACATTAAGCACCAATCATGGCTCGCCATGTCACGGACATGCTCAGTGCAGGCATTTCTGGACTTAGGCTTACAACAGCCTTTTCTTGTTCCGTAACCTAGGTTTAAGGCTACTATGAACAAAGACTCAAGTAACTATTTGTGCATCTCGGGTGTTGGCTAGACGTTGGGATCGACAGCGAAGCTGAGCAGCATCTGCCTCCGCTGGATCTGGATAGGAGACCGCAGACTCCTCGGATCCAGGGTCAGATCCTACCATCACCCAATACTTAACACTGTACATGAGAAGGGGTTACATACAAAGTTATAGATATTGTTTACAGTAAACAACATTACAATGATAGACTGGTACCGAGGTGAGAGGACCCTGTCCGTGTGGATTTACGTTCTATAGGACACCATGTGTTCTTAGACTGATTAACATTTCTCCTTGCTGAGAGTGACATGTCAAGTTTCACATGCCAAAGGGATGAGACTTTTAAGCTTTGCAATGCTCCTCTGGGAAATATGCAAATTGCCTCTTCAGAGATGAAGAGAACTAGAACTCTAGTGCCACCTATTGGAAGTAACAATCCTAAAAGTCAATATCAACCCTCTAATGTGCCTTCCCACATGACTTAGTATAAAAGCCAAAACCAAAATCTCAATTTGAAGACGTTATGTTTCAGGGTACTGCCACACGTCAGTGCAAAGTGTGAGATCTTAGTTGGCTGGGTGAGAGAGAGCATCTGACTGAAAAAAAGGTACATGTCCATGTGTAGGTCACATGGACATTCGCACAGCTCCATAGATTATAATGAGTGCGTGTGTAAGTGTACATGTGAAAACTATCACCACACATAGTGGGAACATGAACATGTGAAAGGCGCCTAAATGTTCTGAAGTCTGTGGATCAAGTGGTCAGCCCAACTAGAATGTACACGCTTGCTCTACTCATATAGGAGTTGTGCTGCCTGCGCTTGAGTACACAATTGAACCTCTTTAAAATTGTCTATTATAAGTGCCAAATCTCTTTTAATAGAATATTTTACATACATTCATATATTGTCATTATTGTCATGTTTAAATAAAGAATAAAAACTGTGACATTTTTATTCACTGAGAGTTTTATATTCTACTATTATTGTTGCTACTGATAAACACATGAATTTACAAATGGATTTTTTTTTCTGTCTATTATCTCTTGGTAAAGTGTAGCTCCCTGAGGGAAAACAGAGTTCATACCCTTGTAGGAAAAATGCGGATCTCAAGCAAAGGAGAGGATTATGTACAAATCTATAAAAGCCACCTGTATGAAATAGTACAAGATTAGTTTGGCATTGGCATAGAGTCTCAGAGAAAGTCATTGTGATTCATTGTTTTGTTTTATACAGGACTTGTTACTGATAACTCAGTGTTTCCTGCTGCCATTACCAAGCAGAGATTTTCTTTCTGATGGTCGATGTACTAATAAAGATGTTTTATAAACAGTTTATATATGAAATGTATAGGTTAATAACAACATATTGAAACTATATCATCTGTTGTTCATCTAGGGATAGTTCAACCTCAATGTGGTTTTAAAATGTAAGCTTGTGGGCATTTTGGCAAGCACAGCATTTACATCACAAGATTTAGAGATGGCTTTAAGTATTACTCAAATTTTTTTCTCAACCATTATGTGCATTGTTAGTGCAAAGACTTCTGAATGGAATTGTATAGTATTGATCCTTTGTGCATGTTTTTTTTTTATTTTTAATTGCAGTCTTCTTTGCACTCAACTCATGTTTAAAGTGTACCTGTATTTTCACGCAAAACCTGTAGATAGGCATGGCTTAGCTGTTTCCATCCACCACAAGTTACAGCTGTCTTGGTGCACATTAGCACGCACCTGTCTTACATGTCTGGGAATGATCCGAAATCTTATATATTGCTTTATCATCATCTTTCCAGCGCTATTTTTCCAGGAACTTACAGTATTAGGCTATGCTCACATGTTCAGCAGTCATCCGTTAGAACAGATTCAACAGCAATCCCTTGGCAAAAAAAGTTGTGCAGACATAACATTTTTGTCAGCTTTAAAAACAACTGATTTCAGCTGAACTCATTTTTTTAACATTGAAGTCTACGGAAAACGGATCCATTAGATAGTTATTCATATTCTTCCATTTGAAATGAATCTAATAAGCAAAAATGGACCCTAATGGATGGCTATTTATCTGATCTGTTTTCCATAGACATTAATGTTAAAGAAAATTAGTGTAGCTGAAATCAGCATTTTAAAAAACGGACAAAAAAGTTTTTTACAAATGAATTGCTGCTGTATCTGTTCTAACGGACATGTGAACATAGCCTTAGAACTTGCTCTAGCACTTGCTTCAGCCTGGCAAACAGCATGACAAAGAATAGACAGGTGAACAGGACAAACACAACTGACAGTTATTGGTGAGATTTTAGAAAAAAATTACGGTCTCTGTGAGCATTGCAAGTGAAGAGGACAGCTGAAATGTTGTGGATTAAAGCAGGTAATAATTCAAAGTGTTTTTGAGCCGATCTGGCTACTTCATCAGAAACATAGTGAAGAAGATGTCAGTCATGACCTTTTATAAGGGTCAATTTTTATGTAAAACAGCTGAAACCTGATGAAGGGGCCAGATGGGCTCCAAAACGCATCGAGGAATACATACCTCCTTTAATTCACAACATCTCAGATCTCCTCGCCACTGGCAGTACTCAACGAGAACGAATTTTTTTCTATGCAAATTCACGTTGAGTACTGACTGCTTCCTTTTCAGGTCAAAATCTTATTGTTGAATATTTTAAGGATGAAAAAAAGCATTACAACTAAGAATAGTTTCATGCTAAAGAGTAGTGTGCTCAAGCAGGGAACACAGAATATAATATACTATCTTAATGGCAGATGGTAACAACTTTCTTTAAGGTTCGATGACCACACAAAAAATGTAATGCAGCAAGCCTAAGGACACAATAATTGTGTAAAATGCATTAAAATAGACAATGGCACTCATATAAGCCTAATTCAATCATATGTAATATTAATAACACAGGCTCATAAGAATGTCATAGTCAGAGCATTAAAATTATACACTGAAAAAAGAACAAAACATTGTATTTAACATTAACGTCAGAGTCATGTAGGCACAAGAAAATAATGAAAAATCAATCAGTCATCATGGGACATGAAAGCAAAGCAAATCTGAAAGATTAATGATGTTTTCATGTTATTTTCCATGTAGTGCATTTATCTGCTATTCTTGATAATTATATATAAAACTGGATTGGTTTGCCCAACTCTAATTACCAGAAAAATTATATATTGAAACTAAATGAAAAATTCAAATTCAAATGACCTTTATTGTGTTGTGAGTCATAGCAAAGATTAGACTACGATAATTCATAAGAGATTGTTTACCATTAAGCTTTTTTCATAAACTTAGTTGCATGAATGTGTTTGCAGTATGTAAAAGTACAATCTGCTAACAATGCTGGAAATGTTTGTTAAATCCTTGGAAATAAGTTAAGAAAACAGTAAAAGAGACATACAGAAAGCTTTAAAAAAAATCTAAAATGTACTGTAGTCTACAATATAATAAATGTAAATCTACTGATTCATAAAAGGAATACGGTATCCAAAGAGACAGCATAAATGTCAGGTTTTCTAAGGTATTTTTCAGAGTAGAGTGAAGCAAGATTTCCAGGACCAGTGGCTACGTTGGAAGTCAAGTCTGTGACCACTTGACTAGAGTTCTACAAATCTCCCCTATATTCTGCCATCCCAGGTGCTTCTTCTGATTAGTATGAGTACTGAGGCCCAGTGAGATGTCATGGTCCATCCTGTTACAATGAAAATGTCATTCCAAACTGCTAATCATATCAGTACCATGTTGTCCATTGCCAACCATGGGGCCATTCGATACCTAGTTATCCCTCTGATTTCATATGGAGCCAAGCTATTTTTTTCTAACTGGCATAAACAGAATTAAAGAGGAAAAAATATCATTGTGCTGACATTCTCACCTTCAAGGGAACAATATGATGCCTCATGAAGCCGCTACAGTATATAGAGCCCTATGGAGTGTCTATGAATCCATAATATGTATTCGCAAGGACTCTATATGGCTTTATATGTGTTGATTTTTGCTAGATACATTTTCTTTTTGTTTAAGCACCCATTTATTCAAATAAGGAATAATGATCATTTGACACAAGCTGCTGTTAAGTACTTACAGTTTTCAGCAATCAAAAGATATACTAAAATACATATTGGAATGTTGATGTAAACTGACCATAAATGTTAAAGAGTAACCGTCATTTTAATTTTTATTCCATAAATCAATAGTACATTATCAAAATTACCAAAATTAACTTTCTCATTACTGAGATAGGAGATGGCAGTTGCTTTGGATAAAATTCTATGTGAATGGAAGAAAAGAGGAGCTAGAGACAGAGCTCCTCCCTCCTTCACCCCCTGACTACATAGAATTGTATCAGTAGCAGCTGTTTTCTCCATTCTCGGTAAGTCCTCTTTCACACTTCAGTCATTTGGCGTCAGTTAAAATCCGCCAAAGTGTGAAAAAAGCAGATCCGCCACAAAAGTGGAAAAGCGGATGCAAATAGATCCGTTTTCAGACGGATCCGTCATGAACTTTTCAACCCGGAAAATGTATAGTACGCATGTCTGGCACGGAGGAGGGAGAGAGAGAGACCCCGGACAGTGTTTGCAGAATTTTCTATGGAAGCAACGGATCCGCTGGCGGATTCCGTCAAAAACAGATAAAGGTGGATCCGCCACCCATAGGCGCCCATTATACAAAACGGCGGACGCGGCTGATCCATCATAGTCCGCCATTTTGACGCACACAAAAAAGTTGCATTGGACGTTTTCGAAAATAGGCGGACACCAAATTTATTACGGATTCGTCAAAAAATGGATCAAACGGATGACCATCCATCAAAATCCGTCACTAATGCAAGTCAATGGGAACAAAGCGGATCCGCCAAAAAAAATGGCGAATCCGTTTTTTTCACACTTTGGCAAATTTTGACTGACGTCGCACGACTGAAGTGTGAAAGAGGCCTAATGGGAAAGTCTGTCTTCACTGAATGTAGATTTTACCTTAGAATTAAGAATTTTAATAATGAATGATCAATCCATGTGGAAATAGAAGCAGAATTCTCTGATAAGATATATTACAAAGTTGCTTATTTTCATTTTGTATTATTGATTTATGAAGTAGAAATTAAAACAACTGTTACTCTTTAAATTTAGAGTGTGTAGTAGAATTTCAAGATTTGAAAATTAATCAATTTTTGTAAAATAATCAACGTAATAGATGGCAATAACACTGTACTAATAATAATACAATGAGATTGGGGAAATTGAAGATTTGCGCAGATAACGAGCAAACCTGGGTAAATGTAGATTATGAAATTATGCAATGAAAACATATGGTATGATTATGTAGTATATAAAGCACTGGGAAAATTTGCAGCTGAAATATATTGAGGAATACTGGTACACAGAAAAAGATAGCTTTAAAGACCAGTGCCAGACAGCTGCTGCTAAAGCAAACAAAATGATAGGATACATCAAAAGAGGCATTGTCGATGCTCAGGACATGAAAAGAGTTTTGTATCTATGCAAATTACTGGTATAACTACAAGAAATATTCTGCAATATTTGGGGCACTTGTGAATAGAAGGAACATAGATGAAATGAAGCAATTGCAGAGCAAATTGACCAAGATAATTAAGGGAAAGGATGGATTTCAGAGCCAGGAAAGATTTTCAAACTTTGGGATAATCGGCTTAGAGAAAAAAGCAGTTAGGGTTTATGTAATTTCAATATTCAAATAGTCAGTAAAATAGTATATGCTATGTTGTCATGGTTAACAAACATAAAATGATCTCTGAACTAGAGCATGTCAAAAAGAGAAATAAAAAAAGCTTTTTTAGAATGGATTGGAAATGTTACTTACCTTACATGTTTAGCTTACTTCACACATTTCAGCTTCCCATCAGTGTTGGTCCTCTCTATTTACTTTGTGCATGCAAACAAGCAAGATAAAGAATAACAAATCTAATCCAATTTTAAGATTTAAAGCTAAACATTACATTTTTTTAAAAAAAAAAACCTTTGTTCAACCTTGAAACCAAAAGCAAACATTTTAAAAAGAGACAAGGTAAGCCCATCCAATATTTTAACCTCCACAGTATCTTTGACGTACTTGTATGTCAAAGGTATTGTCCCTGCCTTTGATGTGGGCTCACATGCCAAGCGCGCATCTTTCCACCCACTTGATTTTGAAATTATTCAGCCATTAACCGCCACTAAAAGCTGGGGGTGGAGCGATGTTCCACCCATGGCTGTTAACCAGTTAAATGCTACTGTCAATCACAGAAAACAGCATTTTACACTTGTTGTTCCTCTTGCCCATCATGATGCACCGATGGGTTGTCACGACTGCCTGGGTGTTATGATTTGGTAGCTGAGGAGAGCAGGCAAAAA
>VIAB01005462.1:76042-87523 GCA_009801035.1 Oophaga pumilio | reverse complement strand
AAATAATCATCCCCCTCATGCTCCTCTTCCTCTTCTTCCTCCACTTCGTCCTGACAGTTCCCTGAGCAGTCAATGCCTGGCTGTCATCAAGGCTTCCCTCCTCCTCCTCCTACTCCGCTGCAGACGCCTGATGTGTGTCAAAGTTTGCATGAGCAGACACATAAGTGGGATGCTCATGCTTATGATGGTGTCGTCTGCGCTTACCATTCCTCAAAACACTGAAGGACTTTACAGAGGTCTTTCAGCTTTGATCACTGCACACCCGGCAACTCAATGTCTGCCTCAAACTGCGTGTATCCTCCCACAAATGCATTACAGCCTGCCTCTGTTCGCACAGCCTCTCAACCATGTGCATGGTGGAGTTCCACCTTGTTGCAACGTCTATGATTAGGCAGTGCTTGGGGAGGTGGAGCAATTCCTGCAGCCTCTGCATACGACTGGAGTCTATGGGCGAGCGTCGGATGTGCTAGCACAGTCTACGCACCTTATGGAGCAGGGCTGGTAACTCCGGATAATTATTTATGAAGCACTGCACCACCAGGTTCAAGGTGTGAGCCAGGCAAGGTATGTGTCTGAGTTTTGCCAGGGCTATAGCCGCCACAAAATTACATCCGTTATCACTGACTACCTTGCCAGGCTCAAGATGTAGACTGCCCAGCCATGACTCAGTTTCTCGCTGCAAGTAGTCGGCCAGTACCTCCGTGGTGTGTCTGTTGTCGCCCAAAGGCATCATCTTTAAAACAGCCTGCTGACGCTTACCACTAGCTGTTCGATAGTGGGACACCTTGTGTGCAACACTGGCAGCTGCGGATGGAGTGCTCATGCTACTGCACTCTGTCAATGAGCTTTTGCTTCTGAAGGAGGAGGAGGGTCGAACGCCTACAGCCAACTGTTGCCTATACCGTGGGCTATGCAGCACTGTCCCAACGCCGCTGACCCCTGTGGACCCTGTATCCACCACGTTAACCCAGTGCGCAGTGATGGACACGTAACAGCCCTGGCCATGCCTACTGGCCCATGCATCTGTTGTGAGGTGCACCATTCCACGCTCTGATTGTTTGAGTGCATGGACATTGAGGTCTTTCACATACAGGTCGAGGGCAGGGATGGATTTTCTAGAAAAGAAGTGCCAACTGGGTAGGTCATAGTGTGGGACAACATAGACCATGAGCTCTCGGAACGCTGCGCTTTCAACCAAGTGGAAGGGCGTCATCTCTAATGAGATCAGTTTGGCAATGTAGGCCAGTGAGGTTTTGCAGTCTGTCCACGCTTGCAAGTGCATAGTGTTTACATGTCTAAGCATGCAACTGGTATTCAAATTTCAGAGATTTTTCCCGCGGCTAAAGGTCCTTTCTCACTTCTTACAGATGACCTTTTCCTCATCAATAGGATTTTGGTCAAAAAAGTGCCACACTGCACTCTTCCTAATATGGGAAAACTTTTAAGGGCTTGCACGCTGTGCTAATTTGACCGTCTGGCCAAGCTGTCCTGCAACTCTTTTTGTTTTTTTAACAAGTTTTTGGACTGCTGCGGGCCTGCCAGATAACGTCAGCTGTGATGTCGATGCCTTCTGCGGATCCTCCTCCTCTTCTGAGCTATTGCCAGCGGCACCCTCTTCCCCCAATGGATGCCAATCTGGGTCAACAACTGGGTCATCCATCACCTCCTCTTCAATTTCATCTGCACCTTCCTCTGTGTCACCGTGTAACGTGGTATAGTATGCGGGAAGGGGCACCTGAGTTTCATCAGGGTCAGAATCTGGCTCAGTAGACTGAGAGGGCAATGCAGTACTTTGGGTGAATGTACCAGCAGAATCATACAGCAGTGGCTGTGCATCAGTGCACTCCATGTCAGATTCATCTTGGACTGTGGATTCAGGATTTGACTTGATAACCCAGGCATGGTATGTGAAAAGATCTCCAGAGAGTAATCTCAATTGTGGCCTGCCGCATCCTTCACTTTTGGTGGGGGTGAAGGACACAAGGAAAGGTGTTGTTCCTGAGCAGGACCCTGCACTGATGACTCAGTGCTTGCATTTTTTGAAACTTCAGAAGAGGAGGCAATAGAGCTGGAGACTGTTTCAGCAATGAAAGCCAAAACCTGTTCCTGATGCTCCGGTTTTAAAAGCGGTTCACCTACTCCCAGAAAATAGAGCCTTCCAGGCCTTCTGGAGCCAGACGATGATGCAGGCTCAACACCTCCTGCCTTAGGTGCTATTGTGCTTTTGGCACTACCTGCAGATGCACCACCACCACCATCAGTACCCGCTGGCCCCTCCGCCCACGTCCACGGCCTCTTCCACCCTACTTCCTCATGTTTGAGAAAATGTACCAAAAATACCAGCAGATATATGGTACTGTATGAGGAGCGTACAGCTGTATACGGTGTAGGGAAAAATTTAAATCTCTGTATATATTTCCGGAGTCACACACAGACGCTCACTCAGTATGGATTTGACCGTAATACAAAGAGCAGATATACGGCTCTGTATCAGAAGCGTACAGCTGTATGCGGTGTAGGGGAAAATTTCAATCTCCGTATATATTTCCAGAGTCACACACAGGCGCTCACTCAGTATGGATTTGACCGTAATACAAAAAGCAGGAAAACTGTACTGTACCAGAAGTGTACAGCTGTATACGGTGTAGGGGAAAATTTAAATCTCCGTATATATTTCCGGAGTCACACACAGATGCTCACTCAGCATGGATTTGACCGTAATACAAAAAGCAGAAAAACAGTACTGTATCAGAAGCGTACAGCTGTAAACGTTGTAGGGGAAAATTGAAATCTCCGTATATATTTCTAGAGTCACACACAAACGCTCACTCAGTATGGATTTGACCGTAATACAAAAAGCAGAAAAACGGTACTGTATCTGAAGCATACAGCTGTATACGGTGTAGGGGAAAATTTCAATCTCCGTATATATTTCTGGAGTCACACACAGACGCTCACTCAGTATGGATTTGATCATAATACAAAGAGCAGATATACGGTACTGTATCAGAAGCGGACAGCTGTAAACGGTGCAGGGGAAAATTTCAATCTCTGTATATATTTACGGAGTCAAACACAGATAGTCAGTATGTATTTGTCCGTGACACCAGCCGGTACATGGTAGTGTGTGAAGAGCATAGAGCTCTATACAGCGTGGTAAAAAAGGAACGGTCGGTAACTGTGCAGAAAAAAATAATAAAATTATTAGTGCTGTGTAAAAATCAGTCTGCACAGCAGTGTACACACAGCAATAAAGCTATCAGGCAGCCTAATAACCAGCGCTGCTGCACACAAGAAAATCCTCTCCTGTCACTGCACACTAACTGTACAGCATAATTGCTATCAGCACAAGCACAGAAGAACTTCTCTTTCCTGTCCTAACTCTCTGCCTACTGATAAACAGCGTCAGCAACCTCTCCCTACTGTTAAGATTGGCAGAAGTAAAATGGAGGTCGGCGCTCAGGGCTTTTATAGACACTATGACGCCCCCCAAAGCAAGCCAATCACTGCAATGCCCTTCTCTAAGATGGTGGTGGATGCTGCCCATGTCATCTTGCTGCCCAAAGTGTACGTCCTTGCTCATTGGCAGAAAAAAGGCACCTGAAACCATTCTAGGAAAACTGACTTTGGCGCTCGTTTTGCCGACCGCATGGTCGACTGCACGCTATGGTCGGGTTTCGGTCAACGAAATCCGACTTTGGCGAAAGTCGTCAACTTATGAATCTGACCGACCTGTTTCGCTCAACTCTAGTGCTGAGTGTTTTTGGGTGAATTATACTCTATTAAGGATCATTGCGCAGACATCATACTGTGTTGAAGGAACTTTGGTGATATCATACTTTCCTGGGATCACTACAGTATCATACTGTGAACGTAGGGTTATTGTATTGGCAATTTGTGAAGTAGAATTCACTCTGGGAGTAGTCTACTGTGATTGTTAGGTGGGGCATTTTTGGGGCATCATACTTTATGGGGCCATATAAGTGGCATTTTAGTGGGTGAGAACACTAAAGGGCAGCACGGTGGCTCAGTGGATAGCACTACAGCCTTGCAGCGCTGGAGTCCTAGGTTCGAATCCCACCAAAGACATCATCTGCAAGGAGTATGTTTGCGTGGGTTTCCTCCGGGTACTCCGGTTTCCTCCCACATTCCAAAAACATACAGATAGGGAATCTAGATTGTGAACCCCTTTGGGGACAGTGACAATAATGTGTGCAAACTGTAAAGCGCTGCGGAATATGTTAGCGCTATATAAAAATAAAGATTATTATTATTAAGAGAACAGTAGGGGCAAAATTACTGTGTTAATGTGCAATATATGTCCCTCTCTCTGTCTTTAAAAGTTAGAAGGTATGCCCTTCTGCTATTGCTCTTACAGTGGCTTGCAAAAGTATTTACCGTCTTTGGCATTTTTCGTGTTTTTCTACCTTACAACCTGAAATGTCACTGTATTTTTTAGGATTTACATCAGTTCATGTAAAGAACCTGCCTACAACTGTGAACATTTGGTTTTCTTTTCATTGTGAAGCAAACAACAAATAGGACAAAACAACTGAAAACTTTAATGTTCATAACGATTCACCCCCCTAAAGTTAGTACTTTGTAGAGCCTCCTTTTGCAGCTATTAAAGTTGCAAGTTGGTTTGAATAAGTTTCTATGTGCTTTCCACATCTTGCAACTGCGATCTTCTTTAAGGCAAATCTGTTAGAGCTAGAGAGTTAGATGGTTTCTTCTGGTGAACAGCAATCTTCAAGTCTGACCACAGATTCTCAATTGTTTTAAGGTCTGGTTTTTGACTAGGCCATGCCAAAACATTTAAATGTTTCCACTTAAACCACTCAAGTGTTACTTTAGCAGCATGCTTTGGGCCATTGTCTTGTTAAAAGGTGAAACTCCATCCAAAATTCAAATCACTGACAGACTGAAACAGGTATTCCTTAAGAATTATCTGATCTGTGATACTGCAGTAACAACAGAGAACTTTAAAAACATTTTTTAAAATAATTTACATATATTGCAGAAAGTCAGTTTAAAGGGAATCGGTCACCACATTTGTCCTAGCTAAACTATTAATATGGGCATACAGTTTATAGACTGATGAAAAAAGTCCTTCCTGTATGAATCATATCAGATGCCTTGTTGTTAATAAATCATCTTTCATCACTTTATATAAATGACCTCTTCCAGGTTATGGCAATTATATTGAGTGAAAGATAAGTCTGCTTCCAGAGCTTATTTTAACAGAAAGGGGAGTTACCAGTGTGATGTATAATGGCTACTCTCTGCTCTTCTGATCTTACTGCAGAGCTGTGTGTGATTATACCTGACACATCTACAGGTTCCTCTTAAGCCTCCATCTCACAGGCAGACAGGGTTGCAATATTGTTGCAATAAAGCAGTGCTCAGAGAGCTAGAAAAGATGCATTTGCAAGAAAACAAATTTCATTTCTCCCATTCTATGTTAGTTACATATCTCACAGTAGTGACTCCCCCCTTTTATTTAAAAGAAGATCAGGAGGCAGAGTTATCTTCCAGGCAACATCCTCCTCATAGCCTGGAAGAGGCTATTTATATAAAGTGATAAAATATGATCTCTCAACAACAAGGCATCTGATATGAGGCAAACAGGCATCATCATCATTTTTCTCTTTATATGTATATTTTTGAGTAAAATATAAATTGCTCTTTTATTCTTTAAACTACTGACAGCATGTCACCAAATTTGCAAGCAATACATTTTGGGGTTTTTTCTGAAAAGGAGAAATGGTCAAAATAACAAAAAAATGCAGTGCTTGCAGACCTGAAATAATGCAAAGAAAACAAGTTCATAATCATTTAGAAACAACAATACTAAAGTTTTACCTCAGGAAGAGTTCAGAAATCAATGTTTTGTGGATATTTTTGTGTAAAATGTAAATTGTTCTTTTAGTCTACAAACTTCTGACAACATGTCTCCAAATTTCCAAGCAATAAATTTAGTTTTTTCTTTCTAAAAAGGAGAAATGGTCATAATAAAAAAAATGCAGTTCATAATCATTTAGAAACAACAATACTAATGTTTTAACTCAGGAAGAGTTCAGAAATCAATATTTTGTGGAATAACCACTGACACTGGAATGGAATGGCTGTCAGACATGTAGAGAAGCTGATTTTTATAGGACTGTGAAGTGGTCTCTTAATTTTTGCCAGACCTATATAATGTATGGTTTGTACTCACTCAGCTGCACAGGAGGAGACAGGATACACATTCTCTTCAACATACATGTTGTTTATTTGCTTCATAAACCGTCACTTCAGCAACAAAAGGTTAAACAGTCTTTACATCAGGCAGACACAGTATCCATGTCCATAGCAGAGTTCTGCTCTCCCAGTCCTGTGGGCACACAGGCTTGTGCAATGTCCAGCACTCAGGCTCTCTCTAGAGCCACAGACACAGAAAGGCTTCTCCCTCTCAAGACACAGTCCTCTCTGTAATGTCCAGCCTGGACACATGGAAGTCTGTCCACCCTGGCAGACTCCTAAACACTCACCCCATGTGCCAAACACACCCCCGTTACATAGCTGTAACCACACCCACGGGTGATGTCTGGATCACATGGTCTGGTCACATGGTCATGATCTCATCACAGGTCCTCACTCTCACAACTACTCATTCCCACCAACACAGGGAAAAAGGGGTACAGTGAGCACCCTCACCCAGAGCTGAGGTAGTATGGTTAGCCAGACCCTCCCATCTCTTATAGCTACCCGCAACCCGGACCCAGGTGCACTAAACGACATTAGTGCTCATGTGCACTAAAGACAAAATACTCTGGGTTGCATCGCAGGGAACATCCATCCCTGTGACATATACCTCCCATTAACCACGCGACCACCAGTCACACCACATATTCCCCCCTCTGCCTAAAGCCGTGGGGCTTGGTACCATCCATTAACCGACTAGAAACTCTTCTCAGTCGTCTCCGACAGTTAAACGGTCTGTCAAAGTCGGGCCCTGCTTCTGAACCCTTTTGAAGGCGTCTGTCATCCGACTCCGTCACGTCCTTTGAAAGGGATGCCCCCTTGTCAGTCCACCTGCATCCCCAGCGGTCAGTACGGTGTCGCTATTCCCTTGCATCCCTACGTCCTGTCTGGTCTGACTCTTTGTCATTTTGTCCACTACAGGGTCTTCTGCTTAGGTCACTTAGCCCTGAGCTAACTGAGGCATCACTGCTTCTACCTCTTCCATCAGGCCACCTTCTGTTATCTCTCTGCTGGCCATTTCTCCCATGGTCTTTATTGCCCGGAGAACAGTACTTCCATCTGTCCCTATGTCCTCTATTAGCTCCAGCTTGAGGACTTCCAGTCTTAAGCGAACCTCTTCGCCTCTCTATACCGCGAGTTGAAGGTTGCGGCCGTCTTCTTCCCATTTCCTGCAGCTCTCTGTTGACCTGCTCCCTCTGAAGCCTTAGCTTCTCTACTTCTTTCAGGTAAGCCACACGATACTCCAGGAACATCCGGATATTCCCAAGACTCTCCATAGATCTGACAATGAGGAATGGAATCATCCCATCTTCAGCCACGACCTGGACTTCGTCATCAGCTGGAACCCTCACTCTCATCACACCGGACCTATTCACCATCTCATGCATCACTTTGCCCAGTCTTCTGATGACTTTTCTCACCAGACCTCTGGGCACTTGAACTATGTCTTCCACCAATCCAAGCCGACTTTGAGCTTTTCTTGCTTGCTCTAGACGTCGAGCGGCTTCCTTATTCCTCAACATGATCATCTGTTTCGTGTGGAGGCATTGCAGATGCATATCTATCAGGACCGCCACCAGCATCACTGTGACTTCCCTAGTCAACAGTATGACCAACTGTTTCGTCTCTGGTGCCCAGTTCACACTACATGATTCGAATGCCTTTCTAAAAGCCTCACGTACATCCTCACTGGCACACGCTTCTCGCATGTCTTCAGGTACCTCTATTATACACTTGAAAAGCGAAGTCTCCCCTTCTTGAACATACTGTTGGATCTCCTCATCCTGAGCATCAATGCAGTTATCCAAGACATCGACATTTCTTGTGTGGCCATCTGTGTGGCACTTCCCCTGCTGGATTCCTTCCTCCGTGGAGGCCCCTTCCTTGGTCAGCCACTCCAGCTCATTCTCCTTCATTGCGATCAGATCAGGAGAGCGCGAGAGTTCGATTTCCCTGTCATCTGTGTATTTCTGGAGCTGGGCGTTAGCCTCCTTCTCTATCCTGAGCTCTCGGAGAACTTTAGCTAGCTCCTCTGCCATGCAGCGACGCTCATCCTCTCTCTGGAGAAGCTTCTGCTGATGCTTCTCTTGGGCCTCTCTGAGCACCTTTGCATCTTTCAAAAGGGCCTTGTTCATAGTCTGACACGCTGACAGGTGACATCTGAGCTCAGAGACTTCCATCTCCTGCTCATCCACTCTGTGCTCAGTCGCTTGTCTTAGGACCCTTTCTCGCTCAACTGTCTCTTTAAGCAGCTCTATCTCATCATCCTGCTCTCTTTTGGCCAGCAAGTGTGGCACTATCACTTTTTTAATTAGATTTTCAGATGGGCTCTCTTGCCCATCCATACTCTGCCTCTTCAGAGCTCCACCTGTTCCTGCATCCGCAGGTTCAACTCTCTCTCAACTCTCAGTAACTTCAGAGAACTCCAGCTCTTCAGCAACAGGTACTCTGGAGCCTTCATCATACTGAGCCATTTCACCCTTCACCGGCATCGCAGATGTGGGTCTACTACAGATCTGTGTTAATTCCATCCTGTCACCAACTACCTCTGTGCTGGAGTTTGTCAGAGAAAAGGTGACCTCCTTATCAAGGACAATAACCGGATCTGCACCTGACCCTGTCTCTCCCACATCCTTCTTCTGAGAGGATGTAGCCTGTCCCACCGTTCAGCGGCCCCTGCGGCGAGCGGAAGATCTGCCATTTTTACTCGGCTCCACCTTACTGCACACTCTTTCCCTTGCATTTGAGTCACAGTCTGCATAGGAGTCACCCCCACTCCACCTGTCATCCTGGAACAGCACGTCCCCACTTAAACAGGTGTCGGTCTCCATTTTATACATCACATCATCCAGAACCACTACAGCCGCCTACTGTCATTCCAGCTCCCTTCTGAGCAATCAGACTCCTCCCACAAATTCCAAAACCGTTCAAAGTCCAGGCCTATTACTACAGGGTATGGCAAGTCTGGGATTACAGGGACATCATGGCTGGAAATAATAGCGAGCGTCTCAATGATTACCCTGGACACCAGATACTCCCTAGTGACCTCATAAATGCAGTGGACTTCCATCTTCCTTCCGGGAATCATATAGACAGGGAGTGTGGTGCTCACCAGGGTCACCAGGCTCCCTGAGTCAAGAAGTCCAATCACACACTCTCCATTGACTTCTACAGTACAGCTCTGTGACACCTTGTCAGATGGAAAGTCAGTACAACATCCTGGACATACGCTGTTCGAACACTGAACCTGGCAGCAGTCCATCGGCTCATTCGCTGCAGTCTCTTTTTTGCCACCACCCCAATTTGAGTTACCGCCCCCATTTGGGGCTCCACCCCCTTTTGGGCAACTGTTCTAATTTGGGATACCACCCCCTTTTGGGACTCCGCCCCTTTTGGGCACCCATCACTGATTGGATTACTGCTCCCTTTTGGGCAAACATCCCTGTTTTGGGTCACTGCCCCCTTTTGGGACTCCACCCCTTTTAGGGACACCACCCATCTCAGGGGAACACACCATGAACTTCCCCACGGCTCTCCCAGGCCCCAGTTCGCACAGACCCTTATGTCTCTTTGGGGCTCATCTTGTCCCTTTAAGAGGTCAGCCGCACTGGACCTTTGATGCCCTTATGGCACTTCACCAGCTCCTACTGGCACTGCCACAAACCGCTGGCACCTCCAGCTGCCTCTCACAAGCCTCTGCTGCTTCCACTGCAGCTCCTGCATGCTGCAGAACTTCTTGCTGCAAATTGCAACTGCAGCTCTGCACCGCAGACTTCATGGATCTGCCGATCCACAGCCCAACGCTTGTCACCTTCATGGCCCCACTGAGCCACAGTTAGCTGTCTTGAAAAATAAACTTTGTGACACCACCGAGCCACAACAAACACCTCACACGTGTTTTATAAAAAAACACAGTCTCTCCATGACCCCGGTCAGCACAACACAGGTTCATGGGTACCTCTTATCCTCAGAGGCACCCTATAGACACTTCTCACTGACCCCGGTCAGTTTCACTCCCGGTTATCAGACCGTACGCTCCCCTAGCTCAAACTAGCCAGCACTGCAACATGTGCTTCTTGGACCGTTGCCCTCAGTCTAGCACCAATTGTAAGGTTTGTACTCACTCAGCTGCACAGGAGGAGACAGGAGACACATTCTCTTCAATATCCATGTTGTTTATTTGCTTAATAAACCGTCACTTCAGCAACAAAAGGTTAAACAGTCTTTATATCAGGCAGACACAGTATCAATGTCCATAGCAGAGCTCTGCTCTCCCAGTCCTGTGGGCACACAGGCTTGTGCAATATCCAGCACTCAGGTTCTATCTGGAGCGACAGACACAGAAAGGCTCCTCCCTCTCAAGACACAGACCTTTCTGTAATGTCCAGCCTGGACACATGGAAGTCTGTCCACCCTGGCAGACTCCTAAACACTCACCCCATGTGCCAAACACACCTCCGTTACATAGCTGCAACCACACCCAAAGGTGAGGTCTGGATCACATGGTCTGGTCACATTGTCATGACCTCATCACAGGTCCTCAAACTCACAACTACTCATTCCCACCAATACAGGGAAAAAGGGGTACAGTGAGCACCTTCACCCAGAGATGAGGTAGTATGGGTAGCCATACCCTCCCATCTCTTATAGCTACCCGCAACCAGGACCCAGGTGCACTAAACAACATTAGTGCTCATGTGCACTAATGACAAATTACTCCGGGTTGCATCGCAGGGAGCATTCATCCCTGTGACATATACCTCCCATTAACCATGCGACCACCAGTCACACCACAATATATATATATACATATATGTATATATACACAGTTCTGGCAAAAATTAAGAGACCACTTTCAAATTCTCAGTTTGTCTGATTTTTCTCTTTATATGTATATTTTTGTGTAAAATGTAAACTGTTCTTTTAGTCTACAAACTTCTGACAACATGTCTCCGAATTTCCAAGCAATAAATTTTGTTTATTCTTTCTGAAAAGGAGAAATGGTCAAAATAAAATGCAGTGTTTTCAGACCTCAAATAATGCAAAGAAAACAAGTTCATAATAATTTAGAAACAATAATACTAATGTTTTAACTCAGGAAGAGTTCGGAAATCAATATTTTGTGGAATAACTATGATTTTTAATCAGCTTTCATGAGTCTTGGCATGCTTTCCACGAGTCTTTCACACTGCTTCTGGCACACAAATTTAAGCAGTTCTTCTTTGTTTGATGGCTTGT
>VIAB01005462.1:4932-31378 GCA_009801035.1 Oophaga pumilio | reverse complement strand
CTGAGACCACACTGTCTCGACCACCTATATCAGATCTCTGGTGTAGACACGTAGCTAGCCAGCAGTAAAATATCACAAGAACTGAGCAAATGAACAAATACAAAAAGCGAGCGGAGACCAGCCCAAGGCCCCTAAAGGGGACCCGGCTGAACTCAAAAAGCAATGCAGCAAGAAATAAGGAGATTCAAACCACAGTAAAAAAAAACTGAAAGTGACTTATCTGAATGCAAGCAGGACACAGCAGAAAAGCAAGCTGAATTCCAACCTAGACCAGGAAGAACAATTGATCTCTGGCAAGAACGATGGGAGGTCAGCTCACTTATATTAGGCCAGTCCGTACCACCTGATAATCAATCGTCAGTTGCAGGTGGTGGATTTTTGCTGTTCAACATAGGTTCAATACCCTCAGCAACCACCAGAGGGAGCTTCAGCTCCGAAGACATCTCCAACACGTTCACAACAAATTGGGATCCTCCGGTCACCTGACCCCTATGAAGACGTTCGGAGAAATCAGGTTGTGACCCTCCGGTCACCTGGCCACATGTCTCAATGGACTGTCAGCTTCCTAAGCTTTTGTTACCTCCTCTATGTGGGTGCCCACTAAAAGCAGGTTGCCACAGACGGGGGTAGTCAGCCCTGGAAGCCCCAAAGTAGCAGTTGCTTTTATCCCTGCGCATCAACTGAAGGGTGAGACTCTGTAATTTCACACCATCTTGAGTATTTTGCTGGGACTGTTCTATATGTTATTGTCTGTTTGGTGGTTCAATAAATTATTGCCACACTGTTTTACCCTAACCCTGTGTTGTCTGAATAGTATTCTGCAAATGGGAAACAAGAGAGGACATTCAATGGGATGAGCTGTCTCGGGCCAGCAGACGAGAGCACCCACTGACCCTTGCATGTCTCCACAACTCCCTCTCAAGAAGAGAGAGGTTAAATAAATGAGACTTAGGATTCTTAGAACATGGTATGAATTTTACAGTGGAATCATGTCATATGCTGTGGGACAACTGCACACTCAGTCTCAGAGAACATATCATCAAAGTCCTGAATTAATTCTGGAACCTCAAAGAACTCAAAGATTTTGATAACAAGAAAAACAAGTTTCCTCAAGACTAAGGGCCCCGTCTCACATAGCAAGATTGCTAGCGAGATCACTGCTGAGTCACAAATTTTGTGACGCAAAAGCGATCTCAGAAGCGATCTCGCCAAGTTTGACATGCAGCGACGATCAGCCCCCTGCTGGGTATCACTGATTGTCGCTGAATGTCCTGGACTTTTCTTTGATCGCTGGTCTCCCGCTGGCCAGCACGCATCGCTCTGCGAGTGACAGGTGGGAGTGCAGCGATCAGCGAGCTGAAGCTGGTAACCAAGGTAAACATCGGGTTTTCAGACGCCAGGCGACGCCTGGAAACCCGATGTGTTTGTTAGATACCAGAGTACTGGTGCAGGGGAGCTGGTAACCAAGGTACACAGCTGGTTACTAAGCACCGCCCCGCGCCTAGAAACCCGATGTGTACCTTGGTTACCAGCTCCCTGCACCAGCGCGCTGGCATGCCGGTAACTAAGCGACGTGTGTCTCTTGTTACTGGCGTACTCGCTGTCCTGATCGTTGCTGAGACCTGCCTGTTTGGCAGCTCAGCAGCGATCATGTAGCGACTCATCAGCGATCCTGACAAGTTCATATCGTTGTCGGGATCGCTGGTGAGTCGCTATGTGAGACGGGGCCCTTAACCTCCTGAGCCTCCCAATTGATGGTAGGAATGTGCTTATCTAACCAAAGCAAGCCTAACACTGATGTTGCAGGTAAAGAAGGACACACCATAAATGTAGGAGATTCAGTGTGTAGTAACCCTACTTTCATACATACATCCTCGACCTTTGAGGTAACATGGCTTTGAGAAAGAGGAAAATTATCATTAGCTGAAAGTTGAATGGGAAGACCGAGAGTAGAGACATTAAATCCACAATTTACAGCTTAGTCTTAAGCAATAAGTTTCAAATCAAAACCTGAATGCACAAATTCTAAAAAATTAAACCTGTTTTAGTCTCCAGGGATACTTGTAAGAAAAAACCTGACACTTGTGCTAGAGATAATTTAAGGTTCTTTGAACCTGCAACTTCATACTTCAGGTTTTTTTTGCAGTTGTGCATAAACCCACTATTCAGCCACCCCACCCCTAAACACTGCTCAGAAGCAGAAATGGTTACAGTAGACCAAGGCATGCATACAGGCTAACTTTAAAATAGTCTTGTTCACTGGTTAGTGCCGTGCAACCCTATATGGTCAAGATGGATTGATTAGCGGTTGGTTGGTAGATGGCTGCCATGTCCCAATAAAACTGTGAAATTAGCAAGGAGGTGGTGGAGTTACTATTATTTTTATTCATTGCAACACTGTTTGTCAACTACCGTATCTTATGGATTATAGGATGTAATTTTTTTCCACAAAATTTTTGGTAAAAATGAGGGTGCGTCCTATAGTCGAATGTATCTTACCGAGGGGCAGCTGTGTTGTTGCGAAGTTTCTGGAAGCAGGGTAGCTGCTGCATGTGAAAAGGATGGAAAGTGCGGAGACTACTGACAGTTTGTAAAAGCATGGGTCCCACCACAGCTTTGCAATGCTGAACACCCCTTTCTTCCTGCCCGCGGCTCGCAGCATTGCCCCACACCTGCCTCAGCCATCAGTTTCCTGCAGCAGCGACTCTGCCTCTTTGGTCCATACTCCACCGCAGCCACCCCTCCCAGGTAAGCTACCATAAAACCAAACCCCATATAATGCATGAGGCCCACATAGCCTTGCCATGCACAGCACAACACCTCCATAGCCTTCCCATGTGCTACATATCAACCCCCATAGCCTCTTCATCTGCAGCACGATGCCGCCATAGCCTCCCCATGTGCAGTGTGTCACCCCATATCCTCCCCATGTGCAGCATGTCACTCCCATAGACTCCCCATGTGCACTCCATAGACTCCCCATGTGCAGCATGACACCCAATAGCCTCCCTATGTGCAGCATGATACCCCCATAGCCTCCCCATTTGCAGCATGATGCCCCCATAGCCTCCTCATGTGCAGCATGACACCTCCATAGCCTTTGCAGCACGTGAAACCCACAGCCTCCCTATAAGCAGCAGAACAACCCCATAACCTCCTTATGTACAGCACAATGTCCCCATAGCCTCCCCATGTGCAGCATGTCACCCCCATAGCCTCCCCATGTGCATCATGTCACCTTCATAGACTCCCCATGTGCAGCATGTCACCCTCATAGACTCCCCATGTGCAGCATGTCACCCCATAGACTTGCCATGTGCAGCATGTCACCCCATAGACTCCCCATGTGCAACACAACACCCCATAGCCTCTCAAGGCCCACCCAAACATTCCAAACACATGAAAAGACCACCACTAACCTCGGTCCAGTTTCCTGGTGCTCTGCTTCTGTTCCTGTCTCCAGTTCTCTAACTCTTGGCAGTACACAGCTGACGCGATGAAATTACATCATTGCGTCAGCTGTTTCACAAGGTGAGTGGTGGGGGAAGTAGCCGGAGGCCCCTCCTCCATCAATGAAGTCAGAGCAGATGGAAAGAGCATGTGAGCTGGTACAGTGCGGCCCATAGACCTCTGGTTTCCAGCCCTACGACTGTCTCGGTCTGCGGGCCACACTGAGACAGCCAGAGGGCTGGATATGGCCCACGGGCCACACTTTGCCCAGGTCTGGTCTAAGAGCTGTTTTTGCAAGTGAGAAAAGAAAACACCTAAATAAAGGCTCAAACCCTCTACTTACACAAATCAAAACTAATTTACTGCAATGTATAATATTTTGTTATTGCCATGAAATAAATGTTAACAGTGTCGGACTGGAGTAGTTTGGGCCCACCAGAGAAAATCATTCTAGAGGCACACCATGCTTAAAGGGACTCTGTCACCCCATTTTTCGTATATAAGCTGCAGCCACCACCATCAGAGGCTTATCTACAGCATTCTGTAATGCTGTAGATAAGCCCCTGATGTAACCTAAAAGATAAGAAAAATGAGTTATATTATACTCACCCAGGGGCGGTCCGATGCGGTCCGGTCCAATGGGCGTCGCTGTCCGGGTCCGGCACCTCACATCTTCTAGCGATGACGTCCTCCTCCTTGCTTCTGTCGCGGCTCCAGCGCAGGCATACTGATCTGCCCTGTTGAGGTCAGAGCAAAGTACTGCAGTGCGCAAGTGCCGGGAAAGGTCAGAGAAGCCCAGTGCCTGCGCACTGCAGAACATTGCTCTGCTCTCAAAAGGGCAGAGCAGTATGCCTGTGCAGGAGCACGACATAAGCAAGGAAGAGGATGTCATCGTTAGAAGATGGGAGGCGCCGGACCCGGACCTGCGACACCCATCAGATCGGACCGCCCCCTGGGTGAGTATAATATAACTCATTTTTCTTCTCTTTCAGGTTACATCAGGGGCTTATCTACAGCATTACAGAATACTGTAGATAAGCCCCTAATGGCGGTGGCTACAGCTTATATATGAAAAATTTGGTGACAGAATCCCTTTAAGGGGTACTAGCTGCAGAGTCTTCCCTTAGCTTCCATCTAGTCAAGCACCCTTATCGGCAGCAGATAATTCTGCTGCCGAGAACAATGATATTC
This sequence comes from Oophaga pumilio, assembly GCA_009801035.1. Classification (NCBI taxonomy): domain Eukaryota; kingdom Metazoa; phylum Chordata; class Amphibia; order Anura; family Dendrobatidae; genus Oophaga; species Oophaga pumilio. Next base: position 26,737 of record VIAB01005462.1, on the reverse strand, counting down.
TATAAGCACAGAAAGATTTTATTATTTAGACATGTGCCAAATACACACACTAGACATTACACATAGACACCAGTTACATGCTAGACTCAGGATACATACACACAAGACACATGATACACACCAGTCACACGCTAGACACAGGATTAGAGATGAGGGGATTCCTGGATGTTTGGGTCCGGCAGAACAGTTAAAAAAAAAAAGTCAAGGTTTGAATGGGGGGCCTGAACATCCAGTGTTTACCACGCTGTCACGTGCAAGACAGCGCAGCAAACACTGCTTCTGATCGGCGGTAATATGATTACCGCCGATCAGACAGCTGAGGTTCACACGCTGTCAAATGATGTGAGCCTGCAGCTGTGATCGGAGGTATAAAGTTTACCTCTGGTCCCTGGCATCAGCTAATGGGACTACTGCTCCATCAGCCTACGCCTGCTGCTAATAACAGCAACAGTCTATTCAGTAGGACTATCAGCTGTGTATACTCCAGACTTCTGCACAACACAATTGATGGTCCCAACTCCATTTATAAGGCCAGAAATCCCACTTATTAAACCTGATAGGGCACACATGTGAAGTGAAAACCATTTCCGGTGACTACCGCTTGAAGCTCATCAAGAGAATGCCAAGAGTGTGCAAAGCGGTCATCAAAGCAAAAGGTGGCTACTTTGAAGAACCTAGAATATAAGACATATTTTCAGTTGTTTCACACTTTTTTGTTAAGTATATTTTTCTACATGTGTTAATTCATAGTTTTGATGCCTTCAGTGTGAATGTACAATTTTCATAGTCATGAAAATACATAAAAATGTTTAAATGAGAAGGTGTGTCCAAACATTTGGTCTGTACTGTACATCATGGAGTTTTTGGACTCTACTCCCACCAAGGTTTATATCTGCATGGAATTTTTATGTATAAAAATGTTTATAATGTTTTCTCCAAATTTTCCAAGTCCTCCCTAAAGAAACATACTGATAGATTAATTGAATTCTTTATAAATTAGCCTCATTCCATGTAAAATAAGGAAATTCGATTATGACATCATTGTAGACAAGCTCTTCTGTGTATATTGACCTAATGTGCATAGCAATCGCTATACAACACTTGCATATGCTAGTTCTATATAGGCAACATAAATAAATATACCTATAGACAGAACAAGAAAAATGCAAAAGAGAAAAATGACATGAGTGTGAAGAATTTTCTTTCTCACTTCAACATTTTTTATTAATTACCTTTCGTTTATTTGCTAATCGTGCCCACTAGTAATATATATTTCCTTTCACTGTACATGCAAAGACCATAGCCAATGCATCCACCCAAGACAAAACTAACAGCTAGCCTCTAAAAGATACTTATCCACTGTCCAGTTAGGTCTATGAGGGTTAAATTATATATTGTTTTTACTGTTGTTTCATTTCACAAAACTGCAAAAATCCAGGCAACATTTTGTCAGAAAAAAACAATAAAGAATATGAAAAGCCCATCTTCACAGAACATTGGACATTGCAAAACAACCTACAGCTATTATCGGATATATCAAAACTGACAAGTAAAACTTTGGCTGTTGATTGAACAATATTTCACATGGACAGCACAAGCTCGTCCGCATTCACTTTTAAATGGAGCTGCTTATCCTGGAGAACTATGGGTAGGAAGTTTATGAGCTTAATTGAATTGGTGGTATTTGGGTGATTGAAGAAAATTGGTGACATTGGAAAAACTGGATGTTAGATTTTCAGTAGCAATGTAGGAAAGTATTTTGTTTTAGCTGTAGTAATTCTGATAGATTTGGAAATGCACATGTTCACAATTGTTTTATTAATTTGTAGAGACATTATATTTGAGTTATGTTATTACAATGTGTCTTTATTACATGTGTATTTATAAAAGTGAACAAATGTGATTGACTCTATCTTTTACAAACAACAACAATTCTAGTATTGATGATAATTCTAATAAGTAGAGTTTATAATTCCTATATGTAATGCTGATCATAAAAAAAATAATTATATTCGGTGGCTAAATTTGCTAAAGAGACCAATAATTATTACATGTTTCATTAGCAGTGTTACATTAAGCAAAAAAAGCTGCAGAATATTTATGGAAATGTCAAACCTGCAAAAAAAAGAATTTTGTCTGCGCCCCCACTATACTTTGCTCTACTAAATTAAAACCAACAACATTATTTTGTTCTTTAAACAAATTGCTCCTCTATTAACAATATAAGAATACATACAGTGGGGAAATAAGTATTTGATCCCTTGCTGATTTTGTAAGTTTGCCCACTGACAAAGACATGAACAGTCTATAATTTTAAGGGTAGGTTAATTTTAACATTGAGAGATAGAACATCAAAAATAAAATCCAGAAAATGACATTGTATAAATTATATAAATGTATTTGCATTTTGCAATAAGAAATAAGTATTTGATCCCTCTGGCAAACTAGACTTAATACTTGGTGGCAAAAACCTTGTTGGCAAGCACAGCAGTCAGACGTTTTTTGTAGTTGATGATGGGGTTTGCGCACATGTCAGGAGGAATTTTGGTCCACTCCTCTTTGCAGATTATCTCTAAATCATTTAGATTTTGAGGCTGTCGCTTGGCAAATCGGAGCTTCAACTCCCTCCATAAGTTTTCTATGGGATTAAAGTCTGGAGACTGGCTAGGCCACTCCATGAGCTTAATGTGCTTCTTTTTTGAGCCACTCCTTTGTTGACTTGACTGTATGTTTTGAGTCATTGTCTTTCTGGAAGACCAAGCCACAACCCAAATTTAATGTCCTGGGGAGTGAAGGAGGTTTTCACTCAGGATTTTACGGTACATGGCTCCATTCATTCTCCCATTGATGCGGTGAAGTAGTACTGTGCACTTAGCAAAGAAACACCCCCAAAACATAATGTTTCCACCTCGATGCTTGACAGTGGGGACAGTGTTCTTTGGGTCATAGGCAGCATTTCTCTTCCTCCAAACACGGCAAATTGAGTTAATTCCAAAGACCTCAATTTTTGTCTCATATGACCACAGCGCTTTCTCCCAATCACTCACAGAATCATCCAGGAGTTCATTGGCAAACTTCAGACAGGCCTGCACATGTGCCTTCTTGAGCAGGAGGACCTTGCAGGCACTGCAGGATTTTAAACTTTTACGGCGTAATGTGTTACCAATGGTTTTGTTGATGACTGTGGTCCCAGCTGCCTTGCGATCATTAACAAGTTCCCTGTGTAGTCTTTGATCTCACCTTCCTCACGATCAAGGATACCCCATGAGGTGATATTTTGCATGGTGCCCAAGATCGATGTCGATTGACAGTCATTTTGTATTTCTTCCATTTTCTTACTGTTGCATCAACAGTTGTCTCCTTCTCACCCAGCATCTTACTTATGGTTTTGTAGCCCATTCCAGCTTTGTGCTGGTCTATGATCTTGTCCCTGATATCCTTATAAAGTTCTTTGGTCTTGCCCATGTTGTAGATGTTAGAGTCTGATTAATTGAGTCTGTGGCAGGAATCTTTTATAAAGGTGACTAAGTGAGACAACTGTAAGCAAAAATCAGCATTTTAGACTATTTTTGATTGTATAATTACTTAAAGAAACTGTATCTTTTTAAATGTTCTTAAAAGTATTAAGCCGCCGTCACACTCAGCGAGATCGCTGAAGCGTCACCGATTTTGTGACGCAGCAGCGACCAAGCCAGCGATCTCGCTATGTGGGACACGCAGCGACGATCAGCCCCCCTGCTGGGTATCGCTGATCGTCGCTGAATGTCCTGGACCATTTTTTGATCGTTGGTCTCCCGCTGGCCAGCGTGCATTGCTGCGTGAGACAGCGGAAGACCAACGATCAGTGAGCTTGGAGCTGGTATCCAGTGTAAACAGCAGGTAACTAAGCACCGCGCGGCACCTAGTTACCTGATATGTACCCTGGTTACTGGCTCTCAACTTCTGCCGGTATCTAGGGTACATATCGGGTAACTAGGTGCTGCATGGTGCTTAGTTACCCAATATGTACATTGAATACCGGCTCTCAGCGCTCTACAGCAGAAGCTGAGAGCTGGTATCTAGGGTACATATCGGGTAACTGGGTGCCACGCGGCCCTTAGTTCCCCCTGTTCACACTGGATACCAGCGTGCTCGCTGGTTCTGATCGCTGGTGAGTCTGCCTATGTGACAGCTCACCAGCGACCACAAAGCGACGCAGCAACGATCCCTGCCAGGTCGTATCGTTGTCGGGATCGCTGCTGCGTCGCTGAGTGTGACGGTACCCTTAGAGTTCTGTTTCTCATATTTATTATTGAAATGTATTAATTATTGGAATTTATTCAACTTAATAACCCACTGTCAAAAAAGATGCAATATTTTTTTTTATTTATCCTGTGGAACAACTAGAAAGTTCTAGAAAGTTTGATATGACACAAATATAAAAAAATATAAAAAACACTATATATAAAGATTATAAATTATAAACATAATAGTAAAAAAGTAAGCTAAATATTGTACATAACAAATCAAATTTATATATAAGATAAATATGGTGGTTAGGCAAGGAAGAGATATGTTTAGTTAATAAGACACTAACCATAATGCAATCAGCAACCGTGATGACACAGACTTGATAGCAATCAGAGCAAAGGAGAGGTCCACCTTATAAGCTCAATGCATATCATTCATGATCTTCAGCCTCATCAGGGGCAGTAGCCACTTGACCTACTATATGATCAATACTTCTACTTTAAGACCTGTCACTTTACAAGCTGTGATTTATATAACTATATAGCAATGTATTTAATTTCTTTTTGAATCTTTTCATTAAAGGTTTGACACACACTTGAGTCATATGTGGAAATTATTCTATGATAGAGGAATAAAAGAGAGAATGAGAAATCTTTCTGTTCTGAATGTTTTTCTTTCCTTTCTTCCTAGAATTTTTAGTTGTTTGGAGGTTCTAAAAAAATAATTCTGAGACTATGCTAAAGGCATGTTATTCTGGGCATCAGAAGAACACATTTGTATTAGGGATCTGCAAATATGGACTGGAGCAAAAAAACAGACCACAAATCTTAAGTTGGTGTGTTATGTTGTCCTTATCCTTTTAAGGGATGTAAACAATTACATGCTCCCTAACAAACAAACCTGGGTGAAGCACATGTTGAGGCGCGGGGCTACACACTTAACAGGACTCCATATTACTATGCAAGTTTGCCTCTTATACTCTTCTATATGATGTACAGTTGTGTTAAAAAATTTACATACCCCAGCAGAATTTTTGCTTTCTTGGCCTTTTATCAGAGAATATGAATGATAACACCAAAACTTTTTCTCCACTCATGGTTAGTGGTTGAGTGAAGACATTTATTGTCAAACTACTTTGTTTTCTCTTTTTAAATCATAATGACAACCCAAAACATCCAAATGACCCTGATCAAAAGTTCATAAACTCAGTTTCTTAATACCATATATTGCTCCCTATAACATCAATGACAGCTTAAAGTCTTTTGTGGTAGTTGTGGATGAGGGTCTTTATTTTCTTAAATGGTAAAGCTGCCCACTCTTCATGGCAAAAGGCCTCCAGTTTCTGTAAATTCCTGTGCTGTCCAGCATGAACTGCACGCTTGAGATCTCCCCAGAATGGCTCAATGATATTGAGGTAAGGAAACTGAGATGGTCACTCCAGAACCTTCAGTTTGTTCTGCTGTAGCCAATGACAGGTTGATTTGGCCTTATGTTTTGGATTGTTGTCATGTTGAAACGTCCAAGTACGTCCCATACGCAGCTTCTGGGTTGATGATAGCAAATTTGACTCCAGTATTTGCTGATCACAAGTTGCATTCATCTTTCCTTAAACTTTGACCATGTTTCCTGTGCCTTTGTAGTGCACACATTACCAAAACATCAGTGATCCACCTCCGTGCTTTACAGTAGAAATGGTGTTGCTTTCATCATAAGCCTCGTTGACCTCTCTCCAAATGTAACGTTTATGGTTGTGGTCAAAAAGTTCAGTTTTAGTCTCATCACTCCAAATTACCTTGTTCCAGAAGTTTTGAGGCTTGTCTCTATGCTGTTTTGTGTATTGTAGGCGAGATACTTTGTGGCATTTGCACAGTAATGGCTTTCTTCTGAAGACTCGACCATGCAGCCCATTTTTCCTCAAGTGTCTTCTTATTTTGCATCTTGAAACAGCCACACCACTAGTTTTCAGAGAGTCTAGTATTTCAGCTGATGTTATTTGTAGGTTTTTCTATGCATCCCAATCAATTTTACTGGCAGTTGTCGTTAGGCGTCGAGATCCCGCTGCTACACAGAGGGAATCTCGAACCATGTCCTCTGCGGTCTCCTATTCTTCTTCAACCACAGAGGATTCTACTCAGCGGAGACATCGGTCCCAGCGTTTTGTTCAGGCTAATGCTATGCGTTTGGTTGCTGCTGCCACCCCATGTTCAGCTATAGCAACCAGCATTAGTCAGCGGCGAGCAGACGTTCCTGGAACTAAGTCCTGCTTTTCTCTTTCTGAGCATGCCCATGAGATGACCGCTCATTGGTGGTCGGAGGTCACATGCTCAGGTCCTCAAGCAGTTCGGATTGGGCCATCAGCAAGATCCTGGAAGGCTGCAGTTATAAAAGGATTGCACAGCCGTGCGTTAGTATAAACCATGTGGTGTGTGAGCGAGTGGATACGCTGCCAGTCTGTGTATGCACGGGTGTTTGGGCTGAGAACCTGCCGCACTGTCAGCGTGTATGACTATCTAGTGTTCCTTAGTCAGGCAGGTTTTTACTCAGCTTGACCTAGCGCCTGTCTCAGCCACGTGTGCTTCTTATCAGGGGCTGTTTACAGGGCATAGTCAATCCATGTGCTCTGGCACACACCTTTTGGTACCGCTCTGCGGTCAGTTGAGCTTTTTGCTCATGCTTCTTAGTTACCTGTGTTTGCTACCACTGAGTGCCAAGTAGTGGCATCACAAGTGCGACACAGTGCGTATTGTGGGTCTGGTCATACTCAAGTCCCCGCATTCTAGGGGTTGAGCCTAGAGACTTCACTCGCACCATATCAGCTGTGTCCTATGATGTGTAACAGGGAACAACGCTCTATTACTTTGTTGCGGAGGCTCTGTGAAGTAACAGAGTTCACCGCTGTTCATACCGGGTGACATCTAACCCGTGTGTTGTCGGTGTTCAAACGCAGCCTTGTTCCACCATTGCTTTGTAGTAGGTTCCATCTCTGCACAATGGACCCCGGGTTGCGAACTCACCTTATTATTATACATATTTCATTTGGTGCATTCCACCAACCCTTTCATTATACTAGCACCAGGGTCTGGCTAGTAATGTCGGACGAACAGCGACTACAGCGGTACATCCAGCAGCTGGAGGGCAGGTTGTTGGCTCTCGAGCGTACAACTTCAGCTATGGATGTGACTGCAGTATCTGTCAGGCAGCTAGTGAGGCTTCAGCCCGTATGTCCGCTGCCACCCCTGTTCTGACCTTATCCCGCCTCTCGCTGTCAGAGAGGTTCTTCTCAGGTGATAGCAAGTCATGTAGGGGATTCCTGAACCAGTGTGCGATACACCTGGAGCTACTGGCTGCATGTTTCCCCATAGAGTGGGCTAAAATAGGGTTATTATTTCCCTGCTGTTTGACAAGTCGTTGGATTGGGCTATAGGGAGAGGAGAATGATGCGCGCTCAATAAATTAGATAGGTGCAGACTGAACTGGGAAACAAGCCCACTTTAACAAAGTAGAAAAGCAGTCGCACTCAAGAGCAAAATATTGTGCTAATGAAGTTTCTTTTTATTACTCAATGTATATTTAAACAACACCACATGGACGAAAAAAGGACAAAAAAGTGTACCGAGGTAACGTTTCGACCCACAATAAAGTCTTTATCAAACCTCACTGAGGAGTGTCCTTGATAAGGAAATATAGTGTAGACACAGCAAAAGACCCAGTCGGGCCAAAATGGAGGATATGGTGTGGAGGACCATGTGGTGTTGTTTAAATATACATTGAATAATAAATAGAAACTTCATTAGTGCAATATTTTGCTCTTGAGTGCGACTGCTTTCTACTTTGTTGGAGTAGGCTACACTGCTGTGGGAGCGTGACGGTCATGTGGTGCAAAGTGCTCCATGGTTTTTGAGCACACTGAAGCAGGTCTTCTTGGTACCGCGAGACACCCATGATACGGCGCTCCAACTGCTGGCATTGACTCAGGACTCGTCCATGGTCAGTCAATTTGCCATCCACTTCCCGACTTTAGCTTCTGAGCTGGAGTGGCCAGATAAATTCCTCATCCCTGTCTTTTGGAGGGGGCTGGCTGACCATGTGAAAGATGTTCTGGCCACTAGGGTGAGTCCGACCACTCTGGAGGATCTACTCGCATCGACCTTCATTTCTTCGAGCGAAGGTTGGAGCGAGCCCAGTGTCGGCAGAGGTTTCGGCTGGCTCCTAACTTTGCCAGACCTCTGGAATCTCCGGATCATGGGTCCGAATCCCAAGAGGTCATGGAGATTTCTCGAGCGGGATCCAAGTCCCAGATCACTTGCATACCCATGGTCTGTCATGTCTGCCAGCAGTCAGGACATTTTGCCTCCAAATGTCCCCAGAGGTCGGGAAAACGACTGCATCAAGTGGCCATAGTAGGCTCACTAGACACATCAGCATTTTCTTCCAAATTGTCCTTCAAGGGGACACTCATAATAGGCCCATCCACTCATGCGGTAGAGGTTTGTGTGGATTTCGGGGCAGAGGGCAATTTCATGTCTTCAGCCTTCGCCCAACGGCATGCTATACCTCTGGTGATGATCATCATGCCAGTGACCGTCCGAGTGGTGAATGGGTCAACACTGCCCTCACAGATCACACACCAGACCATCCCACTTACTCTCACCATGTCTCCAGCCCACCAGGAAATAATCTCCCTATTAGTCATACCCGAGGGTACTGATGAAGTCTTATTAGGGGTACCTTGGTTACGCTACCATTCTCATATTGAGTGGTCCTCTGGGAGAATATTGGGATGGAGTGAACCTTGTGAGGGTAGATGTCAGAGGAAGTGTGTTAAGGTGGCTTCTACAGCAGTGCCCGCAGATTTATCCTCTCTCCCCAAACACTATTTGTCATATGTGGACATATTCTCCAAGAGAGCTGCAAAGACCCTTCCGCCTTACCGCTCCTATGACTGTCCTATTGATCTCTTGCCTGGTGCTGAGCCTCCCCGGGGTCGAGTCTATCCGTTATCCCTCTCGGAGATGGAGGCAATGTCTCAGTACATCAAGGAGAATCTGGCAAGAGGATTCATTAGGAATTCAGTGTCACCTGCAGGGGCTAGGTTCCTCTTTGTGCAGAAGAAGAACGGGGAGTTACATCCATGCATAGACTACAGGGGTCTCAATGCTATAACCGTCAAAAATAAATACCCTCTGCCTCTTATCTCTGAACATCTTTGATAGATTGCGGAGAGCAAGGGTATTTACAAAATTAAATCTGCGGGGCACCTATAACTTGATACGCATCCGTGAGGGGGACCAGTGGAAGACGGCATTTAACACTAGAGACGGCCACTATGAATACCTGGTGTTGCTCTTCAGGCTCTGTAATGCCACTGCCATTTTCCAAACTTTGTGAACGATATGTTCTGGTATATGCTAACCACCTTGGTCGTAGTCTATCTGGATGACATTCTCATCTATTCTCCAGATATAGACTCCCACTGGAGAGATGTTTGCAAAGTATTCGACCTCCCAGGGGCTAACTCCCTCTATGCCAAGTTGGAGAAGTGTGAGTTTGAGCAGGAGTCCTTGCCTTTCCTGGGCTATATCAGCTCGGCCCAGGGATTGGCCATGGATCCTGCCAAGCTACAGGCTGTGATGGACTGGCAAGAACCCCATTTTCTTAAAGCGGTGCAAGGCTTTATGGGGTTCATCAATTACTATCGCCACTTCATTCCACACTTCTCAACTTTGGTAGCTCACCTGGTTGCCCTCACCAAGAAGGGAGCTAACCCCAAATTAGGGTCAGAGGAGGTCTCCAAGACCTTTTTGTCTATAAAGTCACATTTCGCTAGCGCTCCCATTTTAAATCGCCCCGATGTCGATAAACACTTTATCATGGAGGTGGATGCTTCTTCCGTCAGTGCTGGAGCCGTCCTCTTTCAGAAGGATGCTCAAGGTCTGAAGCATCCTTGATTATTTTTCTCCAAGACCTTCCTACCAGCAGAGAAAAATTATTCCATTGGGGACAGGGAGTTGCTAGCAATGAAATTGGGCTTTTCTGAGTGGAGATATTTCCTGGAGTGGGCCCGTTACCTCTTCCAAGTATTCACCAACCATAAAAACCTTATCTATTTGCAGACAGCCCAGCGACTAAATTCTCGCCAGGCCAGATGGCTCCTGTTCTTCTCCCCTTTCAACTTCACATCCATTTTCTCTCTGGGGAGAAGTATCATCTGAGGAGGGAGAGGAACCTCAGCTTATTGTCCCTTCAGAGAGCCTGAGAATTGTGGCTCCAGTTTCGGTAGAGTCTGTGCCTCCGGGCAAGACTTTTGTTCCACCTAATTTGCAACCAGAGGTTCTCTCTTGGGCTCATTCTTCCACGGTGGGTGGACATCTTGAGACCAAGAGGACAGGTGAGCTCCTGGCGACCGCATATGGCCCATGACATCGGAGACTATATTCTCGGCAACAGCCAGCTGGTTTACTGTACCCCCTGCTGGTGGTGGATAGGCCCTGGTAGAGGGTCGGGATGGATTTTGTGGTGGGTTTACCCAAGTCTCGTAACTTCACCATAATCTGGGTAGTCACTGACCACTTCTCTAATATGGTGACTTGGTGCCTCTCCCGTGGGTACCTTCTGCACAGGATTTGGCGGCGTTGCTTATCAAATATGTCTTTCGCATACACGGCATGCCTGAAAAATTAGTCAGCGATCATTGTCCCCAGTTTGCGTCTCGGTTCTGGAGAGAGCTTTGTCATCTGCTCAGCATAGAGCTAAATCTCTCTTCAGCTTACTATCCCTAGACGAATGGGTTGGTAGAGAGGGCCAACCAAACCCTGGTCACATATCTGCTACATTTTGTTTCCGCCAGGCAGCATGACTGGGCATACTTGCTACCGTGAGCAGAATTTGTGCTGAATAATGCTGTAGCCGACTCAACTGGGCTGACCCCGTTCCTCCTTAATTACGGCCAGCATCCGTGTGTCCCTGTGCCCATGCCCGTATCATCCACCGATTCTAGGGTGTCAGACTGGGTGGTTGAGGCACGTGACATATGGGACCGCACACAGGATGCCATCTGGGCCTCCAAGGAGAGAATGAGGTTCTCCGACGATGCACATCAGCGTCCCGCTCTGACTTTTGCCCCTGGCGATTTAGTGTGGCTCTACGCCCGTAACATCAGGCTGCGAGTTGAGTCCACAAAGTTTGCTCCTCGCTACATAGGTCACTTCAAGGTTCTGGAAAAGGTCACCCCTGTGATCTATCGTCTGCTCATACTCCACACCTAGGTATCACCGACACCTTTCATGTGTCACTCCTAAAACCTATTTACATGTCCTGGTTTTCTAAGTCAGCTGCCGGAACATCAGGTTCGTCCTCGGATGAGTAAAAGGTGAACTCTATTGTTGGGTTCAAGGTAGTATGTGGCAAAATGTTCTATCTGGTGGACTGGAAAGATCATTGTCAGGAGTTGAACCCAGTACCTCTTGTCCACTGGCCAGTGGCTCTACCATCTGAGCTATTCTGCTGGCTGCAAAGTTCCTTGCTGAACCCATATACCATTGACTGTTCTTCCTGATTGGCTACACCTAGTGCTCTCTTGATTGGGCCTCTGATTGCCAATTTCACACCCTATATAAACCTGGCCCTGTGGGTGTGTCATTGCGAGATTATTGAGCTCCAAGCCTTTAGTCAAGCGTTTCCTGCTGATCCATTGCTACAAACACTGCTCTCCTGTGAACCGACCTCGGCCTGCCTTCTGACTACGCTTTCCGCCTGATCCATTGCTACAAACACTGCTCTCCTGTGTACCGACCTCCGGCTGCCATCTGACTACGTTATCTGCCTGCTCCTCTGTTACCGAACTGCTCTCCTGTGTACTGACCTCCGGCTGCCACCTGACTACGCTACCTGCCTCTGCTTCCCCTAGTGTTTGCAGTAACATCGGCTCCAACCCAGACGGGATCTTGACAATCATGGCCCAAAGGACAGGACCTGGGAACCTATTTAGCACATTCGGGCTCCTCACCTCATTGCGGCATTTGAGCATAGCGAGGCACAAAGCAGGGGTTCAGGGGGGTAATGTTAGGCATCGAGATCCTGCCGCCGCACAGGGGTAATCTCGAGCCATGTCCTCTGCTGTCTCCCATTCTTCTTCAGCAGCAGAGGATCCTGCTCAGCGGAGACGTCGGTCCCAGAGTCTTGCTCAGGCTAATGCTATGTGTTTGGTTGCTGCTGCCACCCCCAGGTCCAGCTATAGAAACCAGCATTAGTCAGCGGCAAGCAGACGTTCCTGGGACTAAGTCCTGCTTTTCTCCATCTGAGCATGCCCGTGAGATGATCACTCATTGGTGGTCAGAGTTCACATGCTCAGGTCCACAAGCAGTTCGGATTGGGCCATCAGCAAGGTCCTGGAAGGCTGCAGTTATAAAAGGACGCACTGCCGTGCGCTAGTATAAACCATGTGGTGTGTGAGTGAGTGGATACGCTACCACTCTGTGTATGTACGGGTGTTTGGGCCGAGAACCTGCCACACTGTCGGCATGTATGACCGTCTAGTGTTCATTAGTCTGGCAGGTTTTTACTCAGCTTGACCTAGCGCCTGTCTCAGCCACGTGTGCTTCTTATCAGGGGCTGTTTACAGGGCATAGTCAATCCATGTGCTCTGGCACACACCTTTTGGTACCGCTCTGCGGTCAGTTGAGCTTTTTGCTCATGCTTCTTAGTTACCTGTGTTTGCTACCACTGAGTGCCAAGTAGTGGCATCACAAGTGCGACACAGTGCGTATTGTGGGTCTGGTCATACTCAAGTCCCCGCATTCTAGGGGTTGAGCCTAGAGACTTCACTCGCACCATATCAGCTGTGTCCTATGATGTGTAACAGGGAACAACGCTCTATTACTTTGTTGCGGAGGCTCTGTGAAGTAACAGAGTTCACCGCTGTTCATACCGGATGACATCTAACCAGAGTGTTGTCGGCATTCAACTGCAGCCTTGTTCTGCCATTGCTTAGCAGCAGGTTCCATCTCTGCACAGTGGACCCCAGGTTGCGAACCCACCTTATTATTATTACTATATATAATTAATTTGGTGCGTTTCGCCAACCCTAACAGATGTCAACGAAATTCTTGCTGGTCAACCTGACCATGGTTTTTTTTTTTACAGAGCCCCTGATTTTCCATTTGTTAATCACAGTTTGAACACTGCTGACTGGCATTATCAATTCCTTGGATATCTTTTTGTACCACTTTCATTATTTATACAGTTCAACTACCTTGTCCCGTAGATCCGTTGACAATTCTTTTACTTTCCCCATGACGCACAATCCAGAAACGTCAGTGGCTGGATGAAAGATGCAAGAGTCTGTCTGGATCCCAGAAACTCACTCAGCTTTTATTCACACACACTGATTAGAAGCAAATAGGTCACAGGTGAGGATGTTACCATTAGTAGCCATTGAAACCTATTTGTGTCAACTTCTGTGCATGTTATCAGGCCAAAATCACCAGGGTATGTGAACTTTTGATCAGTGTCATTTGGATGTTTTTGGTTGTCATTATGATTTAAAAAGAGAAAACACAGTAGTTTGACAATGAGTGGAGAAAAATTTTTGGTGTTATCATTCATATTCTCTTAAAAAAAGGCCAAGAAAGCAAAAATTCTGCTGGTGTATGTAAACTTATGAGCACAACTGTATATGTTAACCACTAGGGAATGTAGTGCAATAGATATTTGGGCATACCGTTTTTTATATTGTTTATAGCCCTAGGCAGATTGTTGTTTGCCATCCATTGAGATACTCAGTTTTTTAAAGAAAATCTATTATGATGATATATTCTATTTAATAAAGTTGATATATTTATGAGATATTTTGTAGCACAATTTTTCATTTGGTTTATCTTGTGATACTTATGTGCATCTCTATTATTCAGCCAGATACTTTTTGGTTATAGGAATATTGGTTGGTCCTATTACTTTTATCTGAGACTAGATATATCTGCCGGCAGTTACACTTTGAGAGGTGAACATTGTCTATGGTGATAAAAACAACATGGCAAAAGGGTGAATTACCTTGGTAGTAATGTTGGTGGAATCTGTCAATGTAGCCCATGCAATGACAAATCAGATGTGTAGGGTGCTTTGCTGTGCAATTTTGGGGAATCAGAGTCCAATTATAAAAGGTTTTCTTACCACAGAGCTGGTTGGGAATGTATCTGTGGTATAACTGTAGTTCTCGTGCGGCTAATTAATAAGTTCAGGTTAAGCTGTATCTGATGGACGAGATGATAAAACAAGCAACCGTTGTTATGGTAGGTGTATTGTTGTTGAGCCAAAAAGGAGGAGCTATTATTTATTTAATGACACAGCTGCAAGGCTTGCCATGAATATAATGAGATGATGAAAGGATTTCCCTGCTACAGAGTTTGATGAAAGTAATTAAGGAAAACTAAAATTGAGGAAAGCCTGGATAAGCACAGAACTAATATGTGATGCCACCTTGATGGTCCATTTTACAGTATTAATCAAAAGACTCTGCATACGTTGTATAACTGACAAGAGTTTTGACCAAGAGTGATTAAAGCATAGTTCTATACTTGGAACTGTGGCTACCTCCAAATTATTTGTTGAGCAAATTACTAAATCCCTCCCCTTTATCTGACCCTGCTACTTAACTGCATTACACCACTGATTGAGTAAGGATTTGTTCTCTAACAATGGCACTCTTTTTTCTGCATCTAAACGTTTTGGACGTAATGTCCTGTTATTGTGGCCATACAGAATGGTATGACATTTCATATGCAGTACCTCCCACAGGTTGTGGACCCCTGGTTTAGAGGAAAGAAAGTTTTTCCAAAGAAAATTTCAACATCAACATGATTTAGGATTCTTTAGTACAAGAGCAGTGATATTATTCAGGCTCTTTCAAACATTGTGATTGTCTTGCATGAAATTAATCCCTTAACCCCCAAGGGTGGTTTGCACGTTAATGACCGGGCCAATTATTACAATTCTGACCACTGTCTCTTTATGAGTTTATAACTCTGGAACGCTTCAACGCATCTTTGTGATTCTGAGAGTGTTTTCTCATGACATATTGTACTTGCATTCATATGTAAAAAAAATGGAAATATGGCGAATTTTGAATTTTGAATTTTTATTCCCTTAAACAGAGCAATATGTCACACAAAAAAGTTACTAAATAGTTACTAAATAACATTTCCCACATGTCTAATTTAAATCAGCACAATTTTGGAACCAAAATTTTTTTTGTTAGGAAATTATAAGGGTTAAAAGTTGATGAGCGATTTCTCATTTTAACAACAAAATTTACAAAACCATTTTTTTTAGGGACCACATGGCAGAAAATACCCAAAAGTGATACCATTTTAAAAACTGCACCCCTCAAGGTACTCAAAACCACATTCAATAAGTTTATTAACCTTTCAGGTGCTTCACAGGAGCTGAATAAACATGGAAGGGAAAAATGAACATTTAACTTTTTAGTCACAAAAATGATTTTTACAAAAATTTTTTTACTTTCACAAGAGTAAAAGGAGAAAATGGACAGATAAAGTTTTTGTGCAATTTCTCCTGAGTACGCCAATACTCTATATGTGGTGGAAAACCACTGTTGGGGCGCATGGCAGGGCTTGGAAGGGAAAGAGCGACGTTTGACTTTTTCAAACATAATTGGCTGGAATTGAGATTGGACGCCATGTTACGTTTGGATAGCCCCTGATATGCCTAAACAGTGGAAACCCCCCACAAATAACACCATTTTTGAAACTAGACCTCCAAAGGAGCTTATCTACATCTGTTGTGAGCACTTTGAACCCCCAAGTGTTTCACTAAAGTTTATAATGCCGGAGTGTGAAAAAAAATGCCACAAAAATGATTTTTTAGTCCGCAATTTTTGATTTTTCCCAAGGAAATTGGACCCCAAAACTTGTTGTCCAATTTGTCCTGAGTATGTTGATACCCTAGATGTGGGAGAGGAAAAACTGTTTGGGCGCACGGTGTTATGTTTAGGTAGCTGAGGAGAAAAGGCAAAAACGGCAATACACCAGAGAGGCTGGAACCTATTGGATTGCAGTAACCTGAACTAACCACACAACTAGAGGTAGCCGTGGAGCGTTCCTACGTTGATCCTAGACGCCTCGTCACAGCCTGAGAGATAACTACACCTAAAGGCAGAAAGATGAAAGCTATCTGCCCCGGAGAAGATCTCCAAAGAAAATAGGAAGCCCCCAAACATGTATTGGCGGTTAGACAAGAAGAAGCACGGACACAGACAGAAAATAGAATGAGCAAACGCTGGGGCCCAATCTGTCTAGACAGAAAAGTACAGGAAAGAATTCTGACTGCAATCCAACAAAAAACCCTAAAAAATACCAACTCTTCTGATTGCAAAAACAACTGACATCACACGATCTCTACCACCTAAATCAGATCTCTGGTGTAACAAAACTAAGCCGCAGCCACTGAAAAAACAGGAAAAAGCAAATAAACAAATAACAGTGACTACAGATAATCTGAGAGGAGCACAGGCCCCAGGAGGGGACCCGGCTGACCTCCACAAAAGTACAGAAAATTATGCAAAAAGCAAGCACAAAAAGAAAAGCAGAAAATATCTTATCTGAAAGCAGCAGATGAAGGCAAGACTCCAGCAGACTTCCAAATGAACCAGGAACCACAATTGAGACAAGAACAATTGATCACCGGCGACCATCATGGGAGGGAACCTCCCTTATATCAGTCCAGTACATGATCCTAGATTGCCATTCCTCACTGTAAAGTTCAGTACTGTCTGCAACCACCAGAGGGAGCCTCTGCTCAGAAACCATCTCCAGCACATTCATAACAGCACGACAGGGCTCGGAAAGGAAGTAATAACTTTTTGGAATGCAGACTTTGATGGGTGTCATGTTCAGTTTGCAGAGCCCCTGATGTGCCTAAAGAGTGGAAACCCCTACACAAGTGACCCCATTTTGGAAACTAGACCCCCTAAGGAACTTATCTAGATCTGTGTTGAGCACTTTGAACCCCTAAGTGCTTCACACAAGCTTATAATGCCCTTGCATGAAAATGAAAAATCTAATTTTTTACCACAAAAATTATATTTTAGTCACCAATTTTTTATTTTCCCAAGGGTAACAGGAGGAATTGGACCACAAAAGTTGTTTTCCAATTTGTCCTGAGTATGCTGAAACCCCATATGTGGAGGGGAATAACTGTTTGGGCGCACGGCATAGCTCGGAAGGGAAGGAGCGCCATTTGACTTTTTCAAACCAAAATTGGCTGGAATCAAGATTGGACTCCATGTCGCGTTTGGATAGCCCCTGATGTGCATAAACAGTGGAAACCCCCCACAAGTGACCCCATTTTAGAAACGAGACCCCCTAAGGAACTTATCTAGATCTGTGGTGAGCACTTTGAACCCCCAAATTCTTCACACAAGTTTATAACGTAGAGCCATAAAATGAAAAAAATCAAATTTTGTCCTGAGTATGCTGATACCCCATATGTGGGGGTAAACCACTGTTTGGGTGCATGGCAGAGCTCAGAAGGGAAAGAGCACCTTTTGACTTTTTCAACGCAGAATTGGCTGGAATTGAGATCAGACGCCATGTCACGTTTGGAGAGCCCCTGATGTGTCTAAATAGTGGAAGCCCCCCAATTCTAACTCCAACCCTAAACCCAACACACTCCTAACTCTAGTCCTAACCATAACCCTAACCAAAACCCTAACCCTAACATGCCCCTAACCCTAATCACAACCCTAACCCTAATCCTAACTTTAGCATCAACCCTAACACAAACCCTAATCCTATTGGGAAAATGGAAATAAATACATTTTTTAAATTTTACTATTTTTCCCTAACTAAGGGGGTGATAAATGGGGGTTTGATTTACTATTTAGAGCGGGTTTTTATATTTGGCAGACGTCACATGCTAAAAGACGCTTTTTATTGCAAAAAATAGTTTTTGCATCACCACATTTTGAGAGCTATAATTTTTTTCTTATTTTGGCCCACAGAGTCAAGTGAGCTCTTATTTTTTCGGGACGAGTTGAAGTATTTATTGGTACCATATTTGGTCACGTGACATTTTTGATATCTTATTATTACGATTTTTGGGAGGCAGAATGAACAAGAACCAACAATTCATGAATATCTTTTGGGGGGGGCGTTTATACCATTCTGTGTGTGGTAAAACTGATAAAGCAGTTTTATTCTTCGGGTTAGTACGATTACAGCGATACCTCATTTATAGCATTTTTTTATGTTTTGGCGCTTTTATACAATAAAATGAATTATGTATAAAAAATAATTATTTTTGCATCGCTTTATTCTGCGAGCTATAACTTTTTTATTTTTTCTCTGATGAAGCTGTATGGTGGCTTGTTTCTTGCGGGACAGGATGACATTTTCAGCAGTACCATGTTTATTTATATCTGCCTTTTTGATCGCGAGTTATTCCACCTTTTGTTCTGCGTTATGATGATAAAGCATTGTTTTTTTGCCTTGTTTTTTTTGAGGGGTTAACTAAAGGGGTTAAATAGTGGGACAGTTTTATAGGGCGGGTCATTACGGATGCGGTGATACTAAATATGCGTACTTTTATTATTTTTATTTACATAATAATGTGTTTATTAGGGAAATATTTTTTTTTTATTTATTTAGGGATTTTTTTAAAACTATTTTTACACATGTTTATTTCATTTTTTTTTTACATTTTTACATTGTCCCAGGGTGGGACATCACTGTATAGTGTCAGATCGCTGATCTGACAGTTAACACAGCACTCTGTCAGATCAGCGATCTGACAGGCAGTGCAGGAGGCTTGCCGGCACCTGCTCTTAGCAGTCACTGAAAAACCACCTCTCTGCAGGACCCGAAAGGACCCCGTCGCCATCTTGGATCCGGGGGCTTGCAGGGAGTAGGCCCTTGGAGCAACGCGATCACATTGCGTTGCGCTGAGCGTCTCAGGGATGCAAGCAGGGAGCCCCCTCCCTCTGCTATGCTTCCCTATGCCGCCGGAACATTGCGATCATGTTTGATTGCAGTGTTCCGGGGGTTAAAGTGTCGGGAACGGTCCGTGACCACTCCTAGCACTTAGTGCCGGGTGTCAGCTGTGATAATTAGCTGACATCCGGCCGCGATCAGCTGTGCTCCCCCCGTGAGTGCTGCTGATCGCATATGACGTACTATTCCGTCCTTGAGAATTAAGTCCCAGGTCACATGGACGGAATAGTATGTCAGATGGCAGGAAGGGGTTAGTATTACTCTAAATCATATATTCAATATTTGTAAGGACTTATTATTGAACCAGGGAAGTATTCTAATTCTCCAATTTAGGGCAGCACGTGACTCAGTGGTTAGCACGATGTCTTGCAGCGTTGGGGTCCTGGGTCCAAATCTCACCAACGACACCATCTAGAAGGAGATTGTATGTTCTCCCTATGTTAGTGTAGGTTTCCTCTTGCACTTCAAAAACGTACTGATGGGGAATTTAGATTGTGAGCCCCAATAGGAACAGTGCTGATAATATCCGTAAAGCGCTACGGGATTAATGGTGCTAAATAAGGGAGTAAAATAGATAAAATAAATAAATATTTGGAGTTTGGAAAGCATTTTTTGCTTGTAAAATGGTTACTAACTCATATCGGTTGGTTTGCTTTTCTTTGGATTAATATTATAAAATTATAGATGAAATGATCTTACTGGGTTACCAAGAAAAAAATGAAAATTTCTAACTTTCTAGACTATATTATTAAATGCCAATATTGTTATTGCAGGAAAAATAAGCTAGTCAGGATTTTGGAGCTTTTGAATACTGAAGTCTACTTGGTAACCAAATTGTTACAACTTGTAAGAAGCTGCAACAGTTTTTCCTTAGACTGTTGAAATGTGCAGCATTTCAACAAACAAGAATAAATCCTTTAGCTCTGCAAATTACTCATGCTGCTTTGTGTACTTGGGCAAAACTGAGAAATACGAAATAAAGGGGTTAAATGAGTTTCTGGTGCAATTAGAATGACTAGTTTCATTGTGTAGAAGAGAGAAAAGAATACTGACAGGGAGTTAAAACCACTTCAGTAGTAGCAAAAGCTTAGATGGCAAAGTGATTGAATGATCTCATTTCAGGCTTTTTGTTAGACAACAGGCAGTGCTCTATGAAGATTGATACAGAAGTGTTGGGCTTCGTTTGCTGGATCATCAAACGGATTGATATTATACTCCAACAGTGGATGAAGACAAAGTAACTGTTATCATACTCAATACAAGAGCTTGTCAGCAGTAGAAAATCATCCCATGTCACTGATTATTGGAGAATTTCATGACTGTCATGAGAATTTATTAGGATGATGTCATAATGTGCAAACAGCCATATGAGAAATGCCGGAGGAAAGAATAAAAATCCCGGCAAATGTACCCCATCTAAGTAAGAAGAAAACTTGTATAGCGCAGCACTGTATATTGCTATCTGTAGTCAATACTATGACTGTAAGACAATTAAATAATGAATTTTACGTTTATTATCACTATTTTCTATTATGGAACATTTGTAAGACTATTTTTAACAATTATATTTGCTATACATTGTAACAATATTGCTAGATTACACTGGATAAATATTTACCTTATTTTAAATATTTATACAATAATTGAAATAATTTTTCTTTCAATAAGACGCACTAGATTATATAATTCAGCAACAAGTAGAAAAGCAAAAATAGCAACAAGAATTACTGTAGGAATTTCTATACGGTATTTTATAGACTATGCATCAGCACACTGCAACAAATTAACACAAGACTGATTCTACTGTTACACACGCTAAAAACGTAAGTCCCTTAGTTAACATTTTTAGTTCAAAAAGTGCAAAAGCCTTCCAATCACGTCAAGATGTACCTTTTATATGGATGGTCCCTACAACTTGTGTCTCACCTCTCTATGTGCAAAGCTAGGCATTATATCAACTGGGAAAGTGAGCGGAAATCTGTCATAGCTCATGATTAAAACATTGTTTGAGAAAGATGGCTGGATTAGGGTGCTTAGCCCAGGAGGGGGCCACCCCCCAATATATAATACAAAAAAAAACAAATAAAAGTAGGGATGGATACCCTTAGTATTAAATCAATGTGCTTGTGCAAAAATATACTATAACCAAAACACAAATCTATATATTTTTTTCAATGGTAATTATGAAAATTTCTAAATTGATAGATATTTTAATGATATGCAAATGACGATTAAACTTGAAATAAAAATGTCAAAGCATCTCGATTTATTGAGCATCTTGCATGAGTGCCAAGTGCAGAAATACCCCTACTTATACGTCTTGGCATGCTGTTAATGAGGCTATTAATGATTGTCTGAGGACTGTTCTGCCACTTTGAATATTTTGGGCAATCAAATCATCATGATCCAGTGCTGGCAGCTTCCTTTGCAATTGCATATAAATGACATCCTATATGTGCTCCTTGGGAGACAAGTCCAGAGTTGCTGCAGAATGCATAAGTATGTAAGTGCTTATATTTCTCTGTGTGATGCTATTACTTGAAATTGAATTACCGTATATACTCATGTATAAG
>VIAB01005461.1:15747-28864 GCA_009801035.1 Oophaga pumilio | reverse complement strand
GGCTTATACTTGGGTTGGCTTATACTCGAGTATATACGGTAATCGTCCGTGAGCCATGACCGTGAGAATACAACTGAAGAGGTAATTTCAGGTAATTTGGCTCAGTTACAGGTCAGGTGGGCTCAGAGTACCGACCTGTCCATTGAGCAGCAACATGGTGGGGACACGTCGTTACATCTGTTGGCACTTATAGACATAGCACACACTATATAACATGGCCCGACACAGCACTTATCTACCTCCTGATGAAACTGCAGAAGCGGTAAAAAGCGCGCCGAGGTGCGGTTACAGACCATATATTCCCTTCACTATGGCCACAGGTAATCGATCGTTGATTTAATGACATGGTTGTATTTTGACTGTAGGTGCCAGTTTATTGGGATCATTCTATAACACTATAGATATCTGTGCACATGCAGCGGTTACTGTGAGCCAATATGTCCTCCTTAGAACACCTATATCAGCAATAATATTTGATGTTTATTGTTTAGCTAGGTTATATTTTATGATTACATGCTGATATTTAGGTTCATGGTGCCATTTAAGCATTTATCTTTGTAGGATATGATGGTCTGATGTTCTAGTGTTCTGTCACTGATTACTGTACATGTTCTCTATCTGACAGGGAATGCAGTACCCCTGTTGTTTTTTCATTATTTTTTTCTTTTCATTTTCTATCATTTTTATTAGCATATTTAAATAAAATAAATATATTTTATCATTATTGATCGTGTGGCTCCTTCTATGTCGTTATGGGTTTATGATATGTAGCGTCGAAGGGATCATATATATTTTGCATGAGTATTACTATTGGCTATAGATCCCACTAGGTCCCACGTCATGCACTGATTTTCTCATGGGCGATCACGTGAGTAATATCATCACCCGTGAGTCAAGACTGCAGAGGTTATTTGAGGTAATAATAACCTCTGCAGTCTCGCTTTCGTGGTACTGGCTCACAGCGATGACGTGACCATGAGAATGAGACTGCAGAGAACATGTGAGGTTATTTCTCATAGATGATGGCGTTACGTTCTAGAGAAATGACTACGAGTAACCGCTGGTCTCACGGTAGCTGGAGTGCTGGACTGTCCAGTGCTGGAGCCGAGTGGCAGTCTCGCAGATCATCACTCCATCACTGCGCAACGTGAGATACAGCTGTTATGAATTCAGGTGACCTTACAGTAAAGTTACCCAGTTCACATGCTGGCTCACATAGAGCTTACTGTGAAAACCGCCACCTGTGACCTGCGGTAACCTTAATGACGTCACCGCTCATCACTGCCGGTGTGTTCTGCTCAGTGTGTTCAGGCTGGCGTGGTGAGTGGTAACATTGCTGATGTCACCGTTCACCACACCACCTTGATGTAGCAGAGTTAGGGATCGTACTGGGACATAATCATTATTGAATAACGGCGGACAGGAGAGGATTACTTTGATTTTTTATTTTTATATGTTAATAAATGGGTAAAAGGGGGTAATTGTCAGGGACTGTTTTGTTCTTTTGTTCAGTGAAAGAACTTTTCTTTGTGTGTGTCTTTATTACTTTTGACTATGGGGTTAGTAATGTGGGTGTCTGATAGACACCTCTCCATTGCTAACCTCTGGGAAAGATGTCAGCGACATTACTCAGCTGCCATCAACCCCATAAACCCCGCTTGCCAATGCGCCTTCACAAGTGGGAAGAGCAAAAGCTAAGCACCAGAATTGACTTATCTAATGGATGCACCATTTTTGGGATGGCTGGGGGCTGGTGGTCATAGGCTGGGAGGGGGCCCCTTATCAGCCTATTGATATCAGCCTGCAGCTGTCTGCATTGCCCTTGCTGGATATTAAAAATAGGGGAGACCCCAAGTCATTTTTTTACAGTCCACCCTATTTTTAATAACTAGCTAAGGCAATCAGGCAGCTATGGGCTGAGGCAAATCAGACATCTATGGGATGATATTAATAGGCATTGCAGCTCCATGGATATTGGTCTTTTCCCAGCCTAAAAATACCAGCCCCCAACTGTCTATGTTCCCTCGCCTGGTTTTAAAAAGGAAAGGGATTGCACGTCATGTTTCTTTTTTAATTATTTACTTATGTTAACTGTTCGGCCAATCACAGCCATGCCATTACTTGACATGGCTGTAATGGAGCTGTAAGTGCCAACAGCCTTAATGCTTGTTGATTCGCTGCACTACAGCCATACAAAAAGCTTTAACAGACTTCCAGACATGGACAGGAAACCAAACATACAGTAAGAAATCCAAGTCCGGTACAGACCACAAACTATCAAGTTCAGATTCGCTCATCCCTACTACAAATAGCGCAGTTATCGATATTAAATACACAAAGCAAAAGGGAAGATCAGCTCACCACTGTGGAGATTCCTCACCGCCAGCTAATGTCCAGCACGGTTCCAATAGGAGCAAACATGACGAACTGCAGAAGGAAGGATCCAGCGGAATAGAAGGCAGCTAAAATTTAATTTTTATTCCAGTATAAGATCTTGATAAAGACTCTTCTAGTCGAAACACGTTGATCTATCATACGTGCTTCACACCCGACTTCTTGTGCCATGTAATTTTTTTCTACTGGAATAAAAATTAAATTTTATCTGCCTTCTATTCCGCTGGATCCTTCCTTCTGCAGTTATCGATATTATGCCCTTTTATATATCATTAAATATTCGGCTACATAATGGATGATACATATAGTATGTCCTATTTTCACAACTACTTATCCTTTTGTCATTATCCAGAAAAAGTTTTTGTCTTGTCTCTCCTTTCCCGGTCTGGTCATGTCAGGGGTTAATTTTCCCTGCCTTGTTCCTGTGTCAGGTCTGCTATATCTCTGTGCTGCAACCTGTGTGCAATGCCAGTTATATTGTTTACTTTTGTCATGTGTAGCTTGCTCTGGTGAGTTCTTGATCTGTCCTGCCATGTTCATCTGACCCGACTCATGTTTTCTGATCTTTGGACCGTGTTCTGACTACCCATTTGTTATCGCCCCTTTGTATCTGATATTCAGTTGCTGACCTTTGGACCGTGTTCAGACTACCCGTTTATGATTGCCCCTTTGCTTATCCGCTGTTTCTCTGGCATTATGACCCTAGCATGTGACCTGACTTGCGATTTTGGATTTCCCCTTGGTACTGCGCTACTCTCTGGTATTGACTCGGCTGTCTGACTGTTCTGCTGCCACCTAGTGGTTGCTTCGCTGTATTACTGTTGGTTTGCTTCATTGCAGGATATTCAGTTCATTCTCCATTCTGCTGCCATCTAGTGGAGTTTGTGTTACTCTGCAGTAACCCTCAGTAGTACAGCGTGACGCCTTTTTTTTGCAAACATGTATTTCAGTCTGATGAGGTTTTGAATTGGAAGACCGAAATGTTATTATTTGTAATTGCATAATAAATGAAACTAAAGTTTAATTTACTACACCTGGAGTGCCGGATTTCTTTTGTTATAATGGATTCATGGACTGGTATTTTAGTTGAGTGCCCACCGACACAGCGATATATCCTGCTCTAACATACTTGAGCAACAATGTCTGTACTAATAGTTTCCCTGAAGAAGCTGCCATTTGGATTGGCGATACATTTGGAACTCTTCCCCATACAACGTATGTGCACATTATCATGTCACTTCAATGGCACTGTTCACTTTATCAAGGTATACATATCAACTGTTATTGCTTATAGATTTCTTTTTGATATACAGTCATAGCCAAAAGTGTTGGCATCCTTGAAATTGTTCTGCAAAAAGGCAGTGTGTCTCCCAGATAATTAGATATGCTTTCTTATACACAAGTTTATTTCCTTTGTGTGTATTGGAATAACACAATGAAACAGAGAGAAAAGGCAAATTGTACATAATTTCATAGAAAACCCCAAAAATGGTCTGGACAAAATTGTTGACACCTTTCTAAAATTGTGGGTAAACAACTTTGTTTCAAGCATATGATGCTCGTTCAAACTCACTTATGACAAATATCAGGTGTGGGCAATATGAAAATCACACCTGAAACCAGATAAAAAAGGGAGAAGTTGACTCAATCTTTGCATTGTGTGTCAAATTCAATCTGTCCTGCATGTTCCGGGTGCATCAGTGTCAGCGTGAACAATCCATTGACTTTTGAATTAAATGAAATTCTAAGGCAGGATTCCTAGGAGGACCCCACTGCAGATACAGAGACATAAAAAGCTAGACTGCAGCTAGCCAAAATTTTTGTGAGTAAGCCAAAATTATTCTGGGAAAATATCTCTTGGACAGATGAGATCAAAATATGCAAATTGCTTCTTCAGAAAAAAGAGGACTTGAACTCTATAGCGCCACCTGTTGGAAGTTTTAGTAAAGCACATCATTCTACTGTTTACCTAAAACAGAATGAGGCCCGCAAAGAAAAGAACACAGTACCTACAGTCAAATATGGTGGAGGTTCAAAGATGTTTTTGGATTGTCTTGCTGCCTCTGTCACCTGGTTACTTGACTGTGTGCAAGCCAACATGAAATCTGAAAATGACCAAAGGATTTGGGTTACAATGTAGTGCCGATTGACAGAAAGCTGAGTTTACGTTCTAGGTAGTGATGAGCGAGTATGCTCGTTGCTCGGGTTTTCACGAGCATGCTCGAGTGGTCTCTGAATATTTGAAAGCTGCATGATTTGTGACTACTAGACAGCGTGAATACATGTGGGGATTCCCTAACAAATAGGCAATCCCCACATGTATTCAGGCTGTCTAGTGTAAGGGTCTGCGGAACGCACCAAATATTTGATGTAGAGAGGTGCGTTCGCAGCCCGGGGTCCACCGTGCAGGCGGAGCCTGCTGCTGGTAAAATGGCGCAAGAAGCGAACTCTGTTATCCCGCAGAGTCGCCAAAATAAACGCCGTAACGCGTGGCAATAAGTGCGAACTCTGTTATTCCACAGATCTGCTAGAAGGAGTGCCGCAGCGCTATATGGCGATGTGTGCGAACTCACTAAACACAACTGAGTCGCAAAGTAAACACGCTAGGGTGCTGTCTAGCGTTGAAAGCGAACCCTGTTACGTCACAGAGTCGCTGAGAAAATGTTCTGTGTCCTGTCAGGCACCCAGGTACACAGTTAAGTGCTAAGCGAACATAGAACGTGATCATGCGCTAATGTCCTTGCGGAAGTCA
The DNA here is from genome assembly GCA_009801035.1 of Oophaga pumilio. Classification (NCBI taxonomy): domain Eukaryota; kingdom Metazoa; phylum Chordata; class Amphibia; order Anura; family Dendrobatidae; genus Oophaga; species Oophaga pumilio. The sequence continues at coordinate 23,718 of VIAB01005461.1, read as the reverse complement.
CCCGCAATCTATGGCGTCTGAACGCCAGACCCTGAATACGGCAATCAAACTCCTCACCGGTTATGCCGGTAATCTAGGGCATCTAGGACACCGACCCTGACCAGCTAGCATACCAAACTCCTCACCGATTAAGTCGGTATTCTAGGGGCTTATTTCAGCCGGGGCCCTAACCACACACACACATGACCACACTGGCGCAAAGCATATAATGGTTGATACTAGCGCATGGCGGCTCAGCATTGCCACCCTTTTATAATAACAGCTACAGGACCTGCCAGAAACAAGGACCAATGAAACTTGTTCCAGAATTCCAGTAGTCACAGGACCTTCCTGGCAGACCAATAGGAGCTGCTGAAGTACCTGAGCATGTGACCCCTGATCTCCAATGAGAGATCTCACCCTGGGCATGCTCAGAAGGGGAAACGCAGGACTTCATCCCAAAGACGTCTGCTCCAGCACTGGCTATAATAGCAGATCCAGGAGAGGCAGCAGCAAGTCACTGCACAGTACTGGAATGGGCAAGACGCTGGGACCTACGTCTCTGCTGAGCAGGCTCCACTGCGGCCGGAGATGAATGGGGGACTGCAGTGGGACTGGTTCGAGACTCCCCTTGTGCAGCAGCGGGAACTCGAACCCTAACATCTAGTAGCTGCAAATCATTCTGCTGCGGCGACAGAAACTAAATATCCGAGCACTTCTAAATACTCAGAGACCACCCAAGAATGCTTGGGAAAACCTGAGCAACGAGCCTACTCGCTCATCACTAGTCCTAGGTCATGGGTCTTCCAGTAGGATAATGAACTATTTAGCAAAGCCACTAAAGAAGACTCAAAGTCTCCAAAAATTCAATCTAAACATCAAACAAAAAGACAGAAACACTTACCTTCCTAGATCTTGGAACAAATGCACTACAGGGTGCAGCCAGCCCATAAGCAAAATGTTAGCTACACAGGTGACTGCCCAATATACAATTGCACAATAAAGGCCCGCATAGGGTGTTGTTCAAACAAGGTTACTGCATAGTGTCTGGTTCACAGCCTATTAGTCACTCCCCTAGAAACCTTCAAAAAGAGCCTGATGACCTACCTTTTCCGACAAGCCTACAACCAGCAGTGATCCTCAGTCTACTGAACCGCCGCACAACCAGTTCTACCCTCTCCTAGTGTATCCTCACCAATCCCCTATAGATTGTGAGCCTTTGCGGACAGGGTCCTCTCTCCTTCTGTACTTACGTGTGTCCTGTATTGCTCATATTTATTGTACTTGTCTATACTGACCCCCTCTCACATGAAAAGTGCCATGGAATAAATGGCGCTATAAAAATGAATAGTAATAATAATAATAATTAGGCAGGTTGGCCAGCACACTCTCAATGCATCACAGTGTGAACACCCCTCATGCAAGACCAGACGCGTTTGGGCTTGGCTGCACCCCAAAAAATATAGTGCAAAAAATACAAAAAGAGTTGATATTTTGGCCAAAATACGTAAGTTCGCAACCTGCGCCGAAATTCTGACAGTGTATGTAAACTTTTGAGCACAACTGTACTTGCCAGCAAATGTTTCTAGGCTGGTATACAGCATTTACATTTGGTTACATTGTATAGGAAAGCACCCTGTTCTTGTGATATTTTAGCTTCCATCTTTACAGGAAGGATAATGAATCTGTCAGATATCCATTTTAGATAGCGTTGATTAGTACAGTAACAAAAGATTTACTGGTACAGAACCAAGACATCATAGTGAAAGAACCTTAAAAAGATATTAAAAGGACAACAAAAGGTTATTGCTATTTTTTAAAAATATTGTTTTAAGAATACAGTATATTTTATGCAATCCTTGAGACGAAAAATAGAAATATTATACAAAAAATGTTTAACATTTCTAAACATTTTCAGTACTTAAACCAGCCATGAAGCAATATAAACATAGGTATTTGGAACCAAAAAAATTCTTAAGGAAAACCTAAACAAAAAGAATCAAACTGGTTTTGCATACCATCACTGTTTGATCTTCTCGTGGCATCAGTTCATAATCTTGCTTGTAAGGATGTACAATAGAAATATGCCATAGTGACCTCGGCAGTGTTATTTTTTTGTCTTTTAAGATTTTACAATTTACAGTAGAAAGACTTGTGTGTATGAGAGCATGTATAGTATTAAACAGCTGTATGTGAAGACAGGCAATGTGTTTCCTTACTAGCTATAATGACTAAAACAATGGGCTTGTATTATGCTTCACAGCTCATTTGCTAGAGGTCAACCTGTGGCCAATCTACCTCACATGGACATGCATGACATACTACTGTTTAGTGCCAAAGGTTGAGTCCCATTGCAACGCTTTTGATTGGTATTTCTCATAACATCAATGTGTCATAGTGTATGTACTGTTACTAGTGCCTTTGTCTCCAAGAAATATTTGCTTAAAATCAATCTTCGCTTAATGCACACAAACTTGGCTTCTGTGTCACTAAAGCCAATTTTATACTCTAAAAACCCAGTAGGTGTGGTATTTACTCACATAGATGCCATATAAATGGCATTTACCCAGATGTCCATGCTACATTTAGAAGTCTTGATTTTCATTTGTTCCCAATAGTCAAGTCTGCCAAAGTCCACACATTTCATTTGTGTGAATTTTTGAAAAATTTGAAGGTACTTTTGAAATTATTTTATATATCACTTTAGGGAATTTTGATTCAATAGTAAAGCAGAAAAAGGAATCACAATAGCACCCTCAAGTACTTGCATACCTGTGGTTACTGTGCAGTGTATATATGTTTGCTGTGACATGTCCTCCATATTGATTTGATGTCAATTGTAATGTATGCTGTAATGGTTGTATATTAGATTGGTAAGACTTAGGTAACATATAACGTATGGGTGCAAATGTTAAAATCACTAAATTCACACCATTGTTTTTTGAGTCTGTATTCTCAAAGAAAATATTATTTTATGTTATATAGCTCTATTAACCCCTTAGTGACTGAGCCAATTTTGACCTTAATGACCAGGCCAATTTTTTCAATTCTGACCACTGTCACTTTATGAGGTTATAACTGTGGAACGCCTCACCGGATCGTACTGATTCTGAGAATGTTTTTTCGTGACATATTGTACTTTATGATAGTGGTAAAATTTCTTCGGTATAGCTTGCGTTTAAACATTTATGAAAAAAAGGAGATTTTTATGCCATTAAATCAGAGTGTTATGTCACACAAAATAGTTCATAGATAACATTTCCCACATATCAACTTTGCATCAGCACAATTTTGGAAACATATTTTCTTTTTTTGCTAGCTCATTAGAAGGGTTAAATGTTGACCAGCGATTTCTCATTTTTCCAACAAAATTTACAAAACCATTTTTTAGGGACCATATTACATTTAAAGTGACTTTGAGGAGTCTATATGAGAGAAAATACGCAAAAGTGACACCATTCTAAAAACTGCACCGCTCAAGGTGTTCAAAACCATATTCGAGAAGTTTATTATCCCTTCACGTGCTTCACGAGAACTAAAGCAATGTGGAAGGAAAAAATGAACATTTTTGCTGACGATACCAAACTATGTAGTATACTAAAATCTGACCTTGACATTAAAATATTGCAATATGATCTGGATAAGATGACTGAATGGACAAACACTTGGCAAATGAGATTTAATGTGGATAAAAGTAGAGTAATGCACCTAGAACGGAGTAATCCTATTGCTGCATATACATTAAATGGGAGTATACTCGGTACTACAGAACAGGAGAAGGACATGGGTATTCTGGTTACAAGTAAGCTGAGCAGCAGTACTCAATGTCAAGCAGCAGCCACAAAAGCAAACAAGATTTTATGATTTATAAAAAGAGAGATAAAATCCCTCTTATTATTATTATCCTTTTATAAATCACTTGTGAGGCCACATCTGGAATACGGGATCCAGTTTTGGGCTCCACATTTTAAAAAGGATATTCATGAGTTAGAATCAGTTCAAAGACAGGCAACTAAACTATTGCAAGGGTAGGAAGGCCTCTCATATGATGAAAGGTTGGAAAAGTTGCCTTGTTTAGCTTAGAAAAAGTCGCCTCAAAGGAGATCTCATTACCATGCATAAATAAATGTGTGGCCAGTACAAAACACTGTCACATGACTTATTCTTTCCAAAGACCATACTGAGTACTAAGGGACACTCAATATGTGTGAAAGAAAGGCGATTCCGGCAGCTGAACAGGAAAGGGTTCTTTACAGTTAGAGCAGTCAGACTGTGAAATGCCCTACCATATGAAGTAGCAATGTCAGACTCTATAACAGCTTTTAAAAAAAGGGCAGGACGATTTCTTTGATAAACATAACACTGCGGGTTATAGTTAAATTAGTGACAAAATGTACAATTGATGGAAAAAGATTGAACTTTATGGACCTAGGTCTATTTTCAACCTATGTAACCATGTAACATTAGCATTTAACTTTTTTCACAAAAAATTAACTTTAGACCCAAGCTTATTTATTTTCACAATGGTAACAGGAGAAAATGGAACCCAAAATTTGTTGTGCAATTTCTCCTGAGTATGCTAATACACCATATGTGGGGGAAATCCACATATACACATTGCAGGGTTCAGAAGGGAGGGAGCACTGTTTGATTTTTTAAACGCAAAATTGGCTGGAATCTATGGCCGGCACCATGTCGCATTTGGAGACCCCCTGATGTGCCTAAACACTAGAAACCTGGCACAAGTTATGCCATTTTGGAAACTATACCCCTCAAGGCTTTTATACAGGGGTACAGTGATCATTTTGAACCCACAAGTATGCACAGAATTTGATAACATTAGGTAGTCATATTGAATATGTCATTAGTGTTGAGTGCAAGTGCTCACTACTCCAGTTTCCATCGGGTGCTCTGGTATGCACCAAATATCACATGTGCTCAAGTGACATGCTTGAGTCCCTGCCCCGAGTGTTTCGTGGCTGTTAGATACACAAAAAACATGTGGGGATATGCATACACAAGTACCCGATGTAAACTCCATTAGTGAGCACTTGCACTCAACACTAGCTGTCATATCGTTATCATTTTCTTTTTTTACTTTTAAAAACCCCCAATTCTAACTCCAACCCTAACACTAAGCCTAACACAACACTAACACAACCCTAACACCAACTCTAATCCCAACCCTAACGTGAACACACTCCTAACGCCAACTTCAACCCTAGCCCTAACACAACCCTAACCCCAACCCTAACACAACCCCAACCTCAACCCCAACACAATCTCAACCCTAACACAACACTAACACTAACATAACCTTTACCTAACCCTAACCTTAACTGAAAAGAATGGAAAAAAATAATTTTTTAATTTTTTTATTTTTATTTATCTAAGGGGTGACAAAGGGGGGTTTGATTTACTATTTTATTTTATATTTATCACTGTGATAGGGTCTATTACAGTGATCAAAAGGAACCAATAGGAAAAATTTCCTATTGTTGCCGGGCCCATGCGACTGCCAATTTCTTTCAGGAAGAGGATGTGGAGAGCTGGGGGATGGAGCATGACAGGCAAGTGATAGCAGAGGTATTGGTGGTACTCGGGGGACAACATTGCTCTTTTCTCTGATATGCTCGATCAAATCAGAGGAGTGAGAAACGATTTGTAAATCTGACTTTTTTTTGTGATTAGCGTTATTTGGTGAATAATAGCGATCACGTGACAGGGGACCGTAAAAATCGGTCCTGATCATGTTCTCCCCCGGCAGCCGAGACCCCCGAGATTTTCCGAGCACAGCACCAAGAAAAAAGTAGTCCGAATAGTGGGGGTAATAACTATAATCCACAGAGTCATGCCATGCTGAAACATTGGAACACCCACAGACAAAGGTGCTACCCTATCCAAGGATAAAAAATGAAGCTTGAGTTTCATTTGACAATAAACATAACTTATATAGATATTGAATTGCCTAGTGGTGATAAATCTCAGTAGATATAGATATTGAAGACACAATTTAAGCAGAAAAGCACCAAGGAGATAGCAGAGTATAAGCATAAATGTGTGATATTACCTGGTGCTGGGCAGTGACCAAACCCCAATGTGTGTTACGCATTTGGCTTCTTCACCATTAAAAGGCGTATCGGTGGTCGTTAAGAGGTTAAATATATACTCTTCTCTTAAAGGGAATGTATCAGTAGGATCAATCCCAACTAAGCATACTATATGGGCAAGTAGGTCATAGGAAGCTGAAGAAAATGATACCTTGATATCTGCTATCTGATGTTTAATTCCAGTGATATCCATTTTTTTCTTATATGTAAATAAGCTGTTCCAGGCAATGAGCCAGACACTGATCTGCATGAGGATCTGCCTCAAAAGCTTACTTTTAATGAAAGAGGACATTACCAGTGAGAAACATGTGACTAAGGCTAATTTCACATTAGCGTCTTTTTGAGCTGCGCATCATGCGCAAGTGGAAATGCATATAAAAACGCATGCAAACGCAAGACCATGCGCCCCCATGATTAACATAGGGGTGCATGAACGCTTGTGCAGATGCGCTGCACACAAAAACGCTAATGTGAAACCAGCTGTCTAGACATGTTTACGCTGAAAATGCATGCGTATGCAAACGCAGGCGTGCGCAAGTCCATGCGCATGCCTGCGTTCCCATAGACTGCAATACTTTGTTTTTATGCATTTTGTGCGCAAGCGAACGTATGCGTTTTTTTGACGCCTTTCGACGGACCCAAAAATGCAACATATTGCATCAGGCGCGACTAGACGCATGCTTTGAAAAAACGCATGTGCACGAAAGTGCAAACGAACGCAAGACAATGCGCCCCCATGTTAAATATAGGGGAGCATGAGCGCATGCGCAGGTGCGCTGCGCTAAAAAATGCTAATGTAAAACCAGCCTCATACAGAACAGTAGTACTGAACTTTGCTCTGTTGTATTGCAACACTGGCTGCTGCAGATGTGTCAGATATAATCACATACAGCTCTGCGGTGAGATCAGGAGAGTAGAGAGCATCCATTACATATCACACTGATAACTCCTCCTTCATGTAAAATAAGCTCAGGAGGCAGTTTCTCATGCATATCAAAATCCGGCCCATAGTCTTGAATAGCTCATTTACATATAAGAATATGAGTTTCTCTGGAATAAAACATCAATGTATCATTTTATCCAGCTTCCTATGAACTGTGTGCTTATATAAACATCTTAGGAGGGTTGATCCTACTGTCAGATTCTCTTTAAAGAGTAATTTTGTTCTTTTTTTAACCTTTAAATAAATAATTTTGAAAAACGGCATGAGGCCCCCATTTTTCACAACCAGCCAAGCTGGAGCTGACAGCTGGGGGCTAGTATTTTCAGGCTGGTAAAGAGCCATGAATACTGGCTCCCCAACCTAAAAATAGCAGCCCACAGTCACTCAGAAATGGAGGCAGTTTTTGGAGTTTTGCCCCGCTCTTCCCACTTGCCTTGGTGGCAAGTGGAATTCATATTTGTGGGGTTGATTTCACCTTTGTATTGTCCTGTGACATCGAGTGCAGAGGTTTGTAATGGAATGGCGTTTATAAGACTCCCCCAATACTAACCTCATAGTGATATTGTATAAAAAAATACACACCCAGAATAAAGTCCTTTATTTGAAATAATGACACAGACTTCTTTATTGACTCTAAATTAAACCATACTCACATCATCGCCCAGTCCACTGAAGCCAATGTCCCCTGCAAATGAATTAAAATAATAAACAATATTCCTCACCTAAAAAAAAAACCTAAAGAAATGAACTGGGATGCAAACTGGTATGCATTCAGACTAGCCACTGAACAGAAAAAAGAAACAAAGACATAAACATAATAAGTAAGTACCCTGCAGTAAACAGATAAACAGCAATAGTGCATAAAAATAATATAAGGTACTTAGTTAACTTAATTTTCAGAATACTGAAGGAGATAGCAGAAGAAATTCTTGAACCACT
>VIAB01005460.1:107703-120856 GCA_009801035.1 Oophaga pumilio | reverse complement strand
AATATGTAACAAAATATTGAGATGAACTTTTGTTAATGACCAAAGTATTTGGTGCAGAAATTTCGGCATCATTTCTGTATCTCTTGGCAGGCAAAATGCATTGTGTTTTTGGTGCAGATTTTTCCTCACTCATTAGTATGGGTGAAATCTGCAGTAAAAACGCTGAAAGAATTGATGAACTACAGATATAAATTTGCAAGTCACAAATAAGCAACGTGTGCATGGGGACTTCAGGATTCTCATGCACTTTGATGGCATCAGGAAACTCTTTAGGTTTTGTGATAAATCTGGGCAGGAAAAACTGCGACAAAAACACAAATCTGCAACGTATGTACAGGCTCTTAAGGCCACATGCACTTGTTCAGTATTTGGTGAGTTTTTTACCTCAGTATTTGTAATCCAATCCAGGAGTGGGTGATAAATACAGAAGTGGTGACGTGTCTCTATTATACTTTTCCTTCTGATTCACTGATCCACTCCTGGATATGGTTTACAGATATTGAGGTAAAATATTGACCAAATACTGAATGTGTGAACATGGCCTAATAGAGAAGTGTTCAGTATGTTTTTTTTATGTAAATTAGGTGACTTCTGCTTTTTAGTGTATTTTCCATGTGTTTTTACCTCGTTTTTGATGCTGTGTACCATGCAAGTGATTGAGTTCGTGGAAAACATCGGACTGCACTTGGATGACTTTCTCAGATAATGAACTGACAGAATGGAGAAGCTGGAGAATTCTGGAACTGGTGAAGAACATTGAAGCCATTGCCCTTGATTTCTGTGTTTAAAGCTTCCCATATAAATCATTACCAGGCAATTGCTGTTGTTCTTTGTTGCCATGTTTTCATCACCTGATCTATGTTTATGGACTCATTTACTACAACAGGGAGCTAAACTGAATGCACAGGTCCCACTCTTAGCAACCGCACTGTTTGTGCTGAAGGCTTTGAAACTATCTTCGCTGGATCTTATACTTCCACGTGCCATACTCTTTCTGGCAATTAGAAATACAATACTGTCTGTTTGTTTAGCATGAAAGACAACAATGAGTTCATGCCCACGGCAGTGCCACATGCCCAGACCCAGGACAATGGCACACTATGCATTTGTCTTCACTTCCTGAGATACTAATGGGCCAGAGACTGCAAAGGCTTTACAGAGACTCTCCTTCATAAGCGCACCCAGCCTAAATACTATCAATCCATGGAATCCCAACTTACAATGCCAACCATCAGCATACAACCAATTAGAAACCCTGGAATAGTGTTAGAGAAGCTAGCATGGAGTACCAAGTCAGTAAGCGGAGCATGCATGCTCGCAATTATCAGACATTTATAGACTTTCCTGAGTATAGGAACCATTTGAATTATAAAAGTACAATCAGCCACCACTAGAGGGAGCTTAATTAACTCAAAACTTTACTTGGTAAGCTTCTAATCGCCACCTAGTGGTAGCTGCAGGAAGTCAGAATTCTATTACTATCATTTGGTGTTCAGTGTCATAATAATGAAGTCTTACTTCTACAACTACATAGTAAATTGGTCAGAACTATTGAAATGATAAAATGAATGTCTAAGAGATCCACTCTAGTTTTAAAGTTGACGTCCACTTTACAGAATATCTTTGAAATCCTTCCAAATACAAGACAATTTTTGCTTTTTTCCATCTCTGTCTTCCAAGTGGCACAACCTTTTATTTTTCCATCAACATAACTTATATATGAGGACTTGTTTTTTTGCACGATGAGTGCATTTTTTTTTTACATGGAAAGTTTTAATTTACTAGATAAAGTATTAAGACATAAAAAAAACGTATGCCCTGATTCATCAAAGCGTTGCTTAGAAAAGTTGCTAAACGTTTACGCAATTCAGAGTTGCAAAAAAGATGCTCAGACTTTTTAGATTTTCGTGCCAGATTTTGGCAGGTTTGCCAAAATGAGCGGCGCTGAGGATGAGATAGGGTGTGGATACACCCACCAGTCAAATTCATTAATAGCGGCCGGATTTTTTTCAGAAAGGTCCGACTGGAGTAACATTTCTGCCGAGGCGCACGCCACTGATTAAATGCTCTAAATTCATTGAGTGCCATGCGCTTCTTAATGAATGTGGCCCATCTTATTTCTGCACGCCCATCATGATGAAACACCAGTCTTCATGAACAGGAGCCCTGGTGTTGTGAAATGGGAAGAGAAAATGTAAACCAAAAATTACACAACATTTTTTGGGTTTACATTTTCACAGTGATCACTGTGCAGTAGAAATTAAGCTACGGTAACTTTATTCTGCGGTCCAGTACCAGGTGAGAAATACCAAAATGTATACATTTCCTGTTTTACTACTTTAAACATTAACAAAATTTTTTCATTTTTATATTCTGACACCCATGACTTCTTCAGTTTTCTGTTGAAAGAGCTGCACGAGAGCTTGTCTTCTTTAAGAGGAGTTGTAGTTTCTAATTGTACCAATTTACGACTCTTTTCATTTATTTTTTGGGGCCACAAAGGTGTCCTAAACAGCAAAACCGCTTTTTCATGTAAGAAATAGAAAAGGCTTTGGAAATAGAAAACAGCTTTTTCTAGGAGACTTGAACACTACTCATTCAATCAATGGCACAATATACAGAAAAAACTAAAGAAATAAAAATACATTAGTAAGTTCAATACATTTCTATTGTATGAACACATTTAAATCATTATTTTTGGAAGAGGACAACCCCTTCAAATAAAACAGTCACGCTATGGGTTACAAAAAATGTCGGGTTTCCAAGAAACAGATGGATTTTCTGGTCACAAGTGCATTTTATGCAATGACAGTGCAGTCTCTATACCCCAGAAGGCAGAAATTGCTGTGTAAACCTAGTTGTGGTTAACGCCTCTCTATCAGCAAAAATGCAGCCACACAAGTCACAAGTTTTGAAAGATATAGAGTTGGTGCAAATGGATTTGCATGATCCATCGGCTGAGTCAGTAATCCGTGGGCAGTGGACGGGAGCCCTAAAAACTGCCTCTTACTTGACCGTCAGCATCCAGGCTCCTCGATTAGTCAGCTAGGTGAGAAATCACATTTGCATGATACTAGGCCGGCTAATGATATGTGATATCTCGCCAGGCCGGCTAATCAAAAAAAGAGCTGCAGATGCCATCAGATAAGAGATGGCTTTCAGGGTCCTGCAAATCAATTCGCACCAACTCTAGTTTCCCCATCTATGATAACCCCAATTCTGGTGAATGGCTGTTTTATCCATTTCCATCAGATAATAATAGTCATCATACTACTAGCATTTCATTGTCTTTAAATAAGAATTACCTATGCAAGTATTTAGTCTACAAAGCAACACGTACACAAAATTTCCAGCGGTTTGTTGCAGAGCACAATTCTCCTTGGAGCGTCATTCTGATGTTTGATTTATCAACTATTTCCAACACCACCACCACCTGTGAAATAGCGCAGTTCTGTCGTTAGTCAAAGAGTGGTCCACACCCAAAAAAATGCCTGATTTTTATCCGAATTATGGATCAAACGCGTCAATAAGAGAGCAAGCGACAGGAAGAAAGAGCAAAAGAGACAGAGAAAGAAAAAGCGAGACAGAGAGACAGAAAGAAAGACAGAAAGAGACAGAGAAAGAAAGATAGAAAGAGAGACAGAGAAAGACAGAAAGAGAAAGAAAGACAGAAAGAGACAGAGAAAGACAGAAAGAGAGAGAAAGAAAGACAGAAAGAGAGAGAGAGAAAGAAAGACAGAAAAGGAAGACAGAAAGAGACAAAGAAAGAAAGACAGAAAGAGTCAGGAAAAGAAAAAGAGAAAGACAGAAAGAGACAGAAAGAAAGACAGAGAGACAGAGAAAGACAGAAAGAGAGACAGAGAAAGAAAGACAGAAAGAGAGACAGAGAAAGAAAGACAGAAAGAGACAGAGAAAGACAGAAAGAGAGACAGAGAAAGAAAGGCAGAAAGAGACAGGGAAAGAAAGAGAAAGACAGAAAGAGACAGAAAGAAGGACAGAGAGACAGAGAAAGAGAGACAGAAAAAGAGAGACAGAGAAAGACAGAAAAAGAGAGACAGAAAGACAGAGACAGAGAAAGAAAGACAGAGAGAGACAGAGAAAGACAGAAAGAGAGACAGAGAAAGAGAGAGAGAGAAAAACAGAAAGAGAAAGAAAGACAGAAAGAGAGAGACAGAGAAAGAAAGACAGAGACAGAGAAAGAAAGACAGAAAGAGAGAGACAGAGAAAGAAAGACATGAAAGAGAGAGACAGAGAAAGAAAGACAGAAAGAGAGACAGAGAAAGACAAAGACAGAAAAAGAGACACAGAAAAAGACAGAGAGAGACATTGGGAAAAAAAACAGGCACCGACAGCACTCCGATGCCATCTCTGTGGTGTCTGATTTTCATGTATGCTTCATAAGAGAAGCTTGCAAAAACTGCTCACACAAAAAATAGAAATTCATGAAATGCTTAAGATAAAAAAATTTAAGAAAACCTAATCCAAAACGATGGGGGAAAAAAAAAAAAAAAAAATCAGGATTTTTTTTTTTACGTACAAGTAAAATCACTGACGTCTGAATAAGTCCCTAAATCGTCTTGGTGAAACCGAATAGTAGCAGGTGTCAAACTACAGCTAGACTTATTCCATTGTAGCAGAATTCTCTCCTTTATAATGTGCTGCCAAATTCTCCAGTAGGCTAAAAATAAATGGGAACAATAATACCGGAAAGTTTGCACAATATGCCTAGCTTGGCACCACAGGGAGTGCTCAATATAAAGCTGTATTTGCTATTTTTATACACACACTTTATATTTCACTTATTTATATTTTCAAAACTGCCATTTCCCTTCACTTTCCACCAACAGTGATCTCTGATCTGTCTACGTCTGTCACACACAACCCCTGTCATTCTGCAATTGACTGGGTTTCTCATAAGGGACCCTGTATAGACAAAAATATTGGGCCACACTTCTTAAAAGGGGGGATTCATGCTGCCCAAACCAAGAGCAGGATGAATCAGAAAGTGGCTGTGTTATTGCAGCCAGATACGTGTCAAAGAAAACATACGAGGATTAGTCATTCAAGATGCAATGTCCCCTAGTGGCTTCTTCACCCCCCCCTCGTCATGACACACAGGGAGAGAAAAGCCCCATCAGTCATGGAGAGCAGGGTGCGGAGAAGCTGCTGAGGACCTGCCCCAGACTAGTCCTCTAAGGCACAATTTGGGGCTGATTTGCTAATGTGTTCACCCCAGAATTCTGGCATAAAACACCTAAATAAGTCAGAATATTTGTGTGCAATTCGAAGTTAAGAAAATATAATGAGTTTTGACGTTTTCCCAACCAGCTATGCCAATATGGGTGGAGCCCGAGAAGGACAGGGCCGGGCTACACATGTCCATCAAATTCAATGCTCCAGAAAAATACTCCCGTCTTAATGAATCTACGGCTTTTCTAATAATATAGTCTCTGAAGTGTTGAAACGTTTCATACTAAAACATGCACCACAGCGAGATGCAAACTCATGCTGTCCGTAGTTCAGGAAGTATGAATCAGATGACAGATTCCCTTCAACAACCTCGGCATACAGTCTGCCATCACAAACATTTGTGAAAGGAGTGGATCGTTCTAAAGAGCTCATCCCAGCGTGTCATAGGAGCCACCGATGTAACAAGTCAGTTCATAAGCTATAGAGAAATTCACCGCACACAAAATGAAATTTTGACTGCAGAAAAATAAATTTATTATACAGACATCCAGTCCAGAGATATTATAATGCAGAATATAACAGCCAAAATAGACTAGTCACCCAACGTTTCGATCCTCCCGGATCTTTGGGTACTTAAACAAAGTGGTTTCAGAGATAAGATATCCTTAACAAATAGAAAAGAGAATCCCCTTGGACGTCTTTGAGTGCTGCTATATGCAAATAGGCAAAGTGTCCCGGCTGTCCTTTGAACACACCAAATATGGAGTAATGCAGCGTTTTGTGGAAAAAGCGGCGCTCCTGCCTGAGTGACTGTCCCTAATTGTGCACGACTGGAGTCTAACTCAAAGTCGTAATCTGCGTTGCCCTGTCTCCAAACTACAGATATGTGGATTTATATAAAACCTTAAAAAACTACCCCTCATCCATATTCTATGTGCAAAATAAAATGTCTGCATTTGGCTCTGGCAAATATGAGTCCTTCAGAGACGTCAGTGGCCAATTACAGATTGGCAGCTCCTATTCCCAGGTGTCTATGGGCCACCGGCACTAGATCCTTCCTGTAGTAGACTCAGGGGACTTCAGCTGTCAGACACCATCAGAACTCACAGGACAATCAGCAATAAAGGGTCGACCATATTGTGGAGGGTTCACAGATAACACAGTGGCCAACGACTGCTTCTATTGATAAAAAAAAATGGCTTTATTTAGCTCACTAAACTTGTATCTGCTGTCAATAAGGTGTCTGTCATGGTACAGTACCGATAGGCCTCTGCCAGGTGCACTCTGTTGCTATAGGCCCATTTATTTTTCCAATACAGCAATGGTACATGATCCAGTCGAGCAATCCCTTTAAGAGAACGAGCTGCTCCCAAGGAATTTTTAATTAGCGTTTGCAAAATTGTCTCTTCAGAGAAGAAGAGGACTAGAAGACTTTTGCTACCTACATGAAGTAGCCATCCTAAAAGTCGATATCGACTCTCCAATGAGCCTTGTCACATGACTTAGGATACAAGCTAAAACCAAAATCTCAATTTGCAGACTGTGGGTTTCGGAGTACTGCTCCTCGTCACTGACTGACTCTTCCTCTCTAAAAGAGACAATTTGCATATTTCCTAGAGGAGAATTGTGACTTAAAAGTCTCCTCACCTCGGCATGCTTGACATGTCACTTTCTGCAAGGAGAAACGTTACCCCTTGGATCCTAAATAGCGCTTGTAAGATTTGACCGAGTTTCTTCTGTCATTACAAATTACGTTTAGGAGGAGCGAAGGATCGACCATTAGATCACTGCTATTGTTAGCAATCTTTTCTGGACTTTCCCACCATTTCATTGTTAAATGGACCGTTCACCCAGTGATACCTAGTTCTTAGATACAATGCCAAAAATAAAGTGAAGACTGAAATAAATTTGACGGGTATTTATATATGCCATTTTGGGGTCTGTGTTACCACCCATGGCCACTACAATGTCTACCAAGAGTGGATGAGAAACTGTGAGGTCATTCAGAAGAGGATGGACAAAATAAGAGGGGAGTTTCCATTTAATATATATTTAGATTTTTTTTTTTTTTTAAAGGGCTCACACTGGCTTAAAAAAATATGAAAAAGTAGTAATACTCCCTTCTCATCCATTCTCCCTCCCAGGCCCCATTCTGATGCTTTTTAAATCTCTACTTTGCTCTACATCCTGGTCACATCTGAACACACATCTGAAAAAAAAAACAAAAAAAAAACAGGACATATAGGCTCAAGCAATCACTGGCCATAACAGGGACCCTCCTCAGTCAGTGATTGGCTGATCAGACATTTCCTGCCTTTTTCTGTGTGTCAGGACAAAAATCAAGAGATAGAGATCTGTAGGGACTGGATTAGGAACACGAGCTACGGAAGATTGCCGACAGTGAGTAATATTTGATTTATCAGGGTAACAACTCAAATATCCCCATGTATTGAAAGAACGAGGGTCCTTTAGAACGGTTGCAATATTGTTTCTTCCTTAGACGTGAATGAATTTAGACACACGCGATACCATGGATGGCATGAAGAACAAACAAATTAATTTGCAACAATCACACCAGACATGTCTCTCAAAGTAAGGATCATCAAGCTATGACTTGCCTATTAAGAACACATCATACGAAGAGATTAATCACTGAAAAAAAACATCATGGTTGGAAAAATTGAAGGACAAGGCGAAGAAGACCAGCAACCCGATGGCGGGATACTATCAAGATAACGGTGGAGAAGATACTGGAGGACCTAAGAAGGTTTGCACAAGATCGATCTGCTTACAGTTCGTTCATCCATTGAGTCGCTATGGCTTGAGACAAAGCCGAAGGCTGCTAATATAATATAATAATTTGCCTCGTCTACATTTTTCGGCTAGATGCCGTGGCTATGTAAAATGTACACATGAGCTTCCAATAGTTTAGAGCCTTTCTAATCAATGTCATAATGAAGGGACAGTCCAGTGAAGGAAAGCCATCACCTAAACAGGATAGACGAAACAATTACTGATTAATAGGTGTCCCACACCACGGCAGATCAGAGTATTTTTATCTCAGGAATGGATGGTACTTTTGACCCCTTTATAAGATGGAGCCAGAGGTCAGACGGTCATCAAGCACTCCATTTATTTTTTTTATAGGGCTGCCAGAAAAAAGGAGAGCACAGCATTGGCACTCGCATAGGGAATGAATGCCATTGGCAATTTTTTCTACTGACGGTTAAAAAAAAATTCCTGTTCAGTGCAGTCCCAGTGGTCAGACATCCTTTGAATAGGCAACTTTTCGCTGGACAACCGCTTTAAAAGGAATTTGAAACAATAATCAAATGCACACTCATAAGCTTATCAACACAAGGAGTAAACTTTTCTTTATAGGACACATTCACCATCTTGCATATAGTATCTGTCTGCAATAGGCAAATGTATTAGTATTAGGCTCAACCAAGGGATTCTAGAATTAGCACATAGTTGTCATCCTAGTTGCTTCATTTTTTTTTTCCACTGAAGAGGTGCTCACTTCCAAGCCAATACAAAACCTTTGGATTGTTACATATCAGTAAGCAACAGATGCAAAACGGAAATCTTCCGATTTGCATCCGTGTCTCACGGATCTCCATTAGATTTGAATGTCCACATCTAATCCACAAATCAGGTCACAATAGGACCACTTTATATACCACAACAGCTGCAGCTCTCGAATTGGTGGCCCCCTCACGCATACCAAAGCTTGTACAATCAAGAGGCAACCCTGGCACACCAGCCTAACTAAATATCTGAGGAGGGCATCCAGGGTTGAAAAAGCTTCTACTCCAACGAGCACTTTATCACATTCAAACAGTCTCTCACCACTTCCAAGTCAACACTCACTGCAGCAAAACAAACCTGCGTCTCAACTTTCATATCATCCGTATCTCACAGCCCTAAACTATTCAACACTTTCAATTCTCTCTTCTATCCCACAGCGCATTTTGCCTCTACTCTTATCTCAGCTGCAGACTTTGCCTCATTCTTCAAGCAGAAGATTGATAACATCAGAGGTAGCTTTGACCAAGAGCCCCGCCTCATAACTACTTGGCCCTTCTCCTCAAAAACCAGCTTCTCTACCATTACAGGAGATCAACTCTCCTCTCTATTCTCAAGATCACATTTCAGCACCTGTGCATTCGACCCAATCCCGTTCCACCTCATCCCAAACCTTACTACAGTCTTCATCCCAATCCTAACCCATCGCTTCAACTTCTGACTAACAAATGGCTTTTTCCCCTCATGCTTTAAACATGCCTTGATCACATCCATCCTCGAAAAGCTCTTTCTTGACCCATCCTCTCTGTCTAGCTATTGCCCCATATCACTTTTCCCCTATACCTCAAATCTACTGGAACAACAAGTCTCACCTCTCTTCCTACTCCCTCCCTGACTACTTACAATCTGGCTTCCGACCGCATCATTCAACTGAAACTGCCCTTGCTAAAGTCACCAATGACCTACTAACCAACAAAGCAATACTACTCTGTCCTCCTCTTGGATCTGTCATCTGCTTTTGACACAGTCTACCATATTCCCTCTTACTACAGATTCTCTCATCTCTTGGCATCAGAGATTTGGCCCCACCTTGGATCTCTTCATATCTAACAGACCAGACATTCAGCGTTTCCCACTCACACAACACCTCCACAACTCACCTCACTATCTGTCGATGTCCCCCAAGGTTCTTTTCTAGGACCCCTGCTCTTCTTCATTTACACCTTTGACCTGGGGCATCTCAGAGTCCCACAGCTTTCAGTATCATCTCTATGCTGATCAAACACAGATCTATCTCTCTGGAACCAATATCACCTCATTACTAACCAGAATCCCACAATAAGTTTGCATCTTCATCCTTCTCTACTCGATTTCTAAACGTTAACATGGATAAAAAAAGAATTTATCATCTTTCTCCCATCTCACTCAACAGCCCCCCAACAGACCTATCCATTAAAGTAAATGACTGCTCACTCTCCCCAGTCTCGCAAGCTTGCTGTCTCGGTGTAACTCTTCAATCTCATCTCTCCTTCAAACCACATATCCAAGCCCTTTCCACTTCCTGCTGACTCCAAATGAAAAATATTTCCCAGATCCGTACATTCCTTAATCAAGAATCTGCAAAAACACTAGTGCATGCCCTCATCATCTCCTGCCTCTACTAATGCAACCTCATGCTCTGTGGCCTCCCTTCTATCACTCTCGCAGCCCTCCAATCTATCCAAAACTCTGTTGCCCGACTAATCCACCTGTCCCCCCGCTATGTCCCAGCATCTCCTCTCTGTCCATTACTTCACTGACTCCCCATTGCCCAGACACCAGTTCAAAACCTTAACCATGGCATACAAAGCCATCCACAACCTGTGTCCTCCATACATCTGTGACCTAGTCACTCAGTACTTACCTGCACGCAACCTCCGATCTTCACAAGATCTCCTTCTCTACTCATTTCTCCCAAGCATTCCCCCTATTCTGGAACTCTCTACCGCAACATTTCAGATTCTTGCCGACTGTGGAAACCTTCAAAAGGCACCTGAAGACCTACGTCTTCAAACAAGCATACAACCTGCAGGAACACTTGTTCCATCATACCGATGCACGACTAGCTTTACTCTCACTTACTGAATCCTCACCCATCCCTTTTAGGCTATAAGCCCTCGTGGGCACGGTCCTCTCTCCTCCTGCACCAGGCGGTGACTTGTATTGTTTAAGATTATTGCACTTGTTTTTTTATTATGCATGCCCCTTTTCACATGTAAAGCACCATGGAATAAATGGCACATAATAAATAAAAATAAAGTTGTAGTTGTAGTTAGCGCGATTGCCAGGCGGTGAGTGCTGATTACAACTGTCATCAGTGTCGCATGGTCTCGCTGATCTTAGGTACTAAACATACAGGGTGCTTAAACTTTTGCCCATTTTCCTTTTTGTAATTTTTAAAATGAAAAAGATGAAAATATATATATTTTTTAATACAATACAAAGGAAATGTGTCATTTTAACTTTAGCCCTTTTAGGGTATGTTTCCACGGTAAGGAAACGCTGTGTGTTTGACGCTGTGTACAGCCGCAGCGTCAAACACGCAGCGTCCAGATGTTACAGCATAGTGGAGGGGAGTTCATGAAATCCCGTCTCCACTATGCGTTAAAACACGCAGGCGGCAGACCTGCATTAACGGACATGCGGCGCATCTTTTCAGATTGCAGCATATCCTTTTACCTTGTGGCGACGCTCCGTCGCTGCAAGGTAAATAACACAGGGCTATGTAGCAGTGCGCCGATTCCGGATGTGTTCAATGAACACATCCGGAATCACTGCGCGTTCAGAAGGTGGCGGGGCTTTGGGCGGAGCGGACTTGGAACCATACCCTTAGAGATCATTTCATCTTCAACTTAATTTTGACCAGGGGTGCCAAATTTTTACATGCCACTGTATATCCCCAGTTGAGGAAGGCAACAAGATGTAGACTTTTATGTGACTGCAGAATTGTACGGAGTGTGGTGCACACGCCGTCACGATTCCCTGGTATTCCCAATTTGAGTGTCTGGTCACATGTAAGGCTACTTTCACACATCAGGTTTTTACAATCAGTCACAATCCGTCTAAGTTGAAAAAAGACGGATCCAGCGCAGATTGAAAAAAAATTGACATGATGGTTCAGTTGTTTAGACGGATCCATCCTGAAGTTTTGAACCTTGAGAAGTGCAGCCCTGGATGACAGAGAAAGAGAGAGAGACCAAAATAAGCAATAGGAATAGTTAAAGAGTGGAAAAACAGAATCCGATGGCCGGATCCGTCTTTTTCCTGATCCGGCGCCCATAGACTTCCATTGTATCAAAAAGCCGGAAGCGCCGCATCCGGTGCTGTCCAGTTTTTTGCCGCATACAAAAAACGTTGATAGAGACGTTTTTTCCAGACGCCGGAATCAAAATTTTTGCTGGATAAAAAAAAACGGATCCGGCACTAGATTTTGCCGAAACCGTTTTTTCTAAAAATAGCCGGATCCTAACTGACGTAAAAAAACTGATGTGTGAAAATAGAATAAGGCCTCTTTCACACATCCATTTTGCGCCTGACGACGCGATCCGGCCTTTTTTTGTAAAACCGGATCCGGCGAAATGTAATGCCGGATCCGTTTTTTTCCCATTGACTAACATTAGCGCCGGATCGCGCGGCATGGCCTTGCGGCGCGTCCGGTTTGTGCCGGATCCGGTGTCTGGTCGCATTCCGGCGTCTGGAAAAAACGGCAACTAACGTTTTTTGTCTCCGGCGAAAAAGTCGGAAGCTTCCGGCTTTTTTCACAATGAAAGCAGCAACAGGCAGAGGAGAGATCAGTCAGCAGACGGTAAATATCACATCCCCCATTCCCAAAACATTTAATCAATTTTTTCTTTTTCAGCCAGGGCCATAGAATATACATATATTCTATGGCCCTTTTTGTGTCTTTATTCCACAGAAGAGACCGCCAAACAGCAGCAGCACTCGCGACTTTAGAACAAGAAGCAGCAGCATCAGCTCCACCCGAACCGGAGTCCATGGAGCTGCAGCCTCATGAAGAAACGTCTTCTTCTGGGAGCCCTCCCTCTCATCGTCAGCAATTGGCGGTAAAAAAAATTTTTTTTCACAATCCATCTGTGGGATATATGTATTGATTGTCTTTTTTTAATAACAGGAATCGCAAGATGAAGAGGAGCTCCCAGAAGAAGGACGGGGTGGAGAGATACCCGGAGTGGGCTCACAATTCGTAAGTATCCTGCATCAATCGCAGAAACACAACATCACACTACACACAACACATAGAAAACCATTTAGTACATACACCACACAGCACCCAACACATATGCCTATATCAAAAATTTTTATTTTTTATTTTAGTCTCCCGGATTTGGTGCTCGGGAAAGAGGTCCTCACAGTGTCTCCAAGAGTCGTCGGCGTG
>VIAB01005460.1:89105-99538 GCA_009801035.1 Oophaga pumilio | reverse complement strand
AGTTTCACATCTGCAGCATGTCAATTCTTTCAGCATTTTTGCAATTTTTTCACCAAATTAATGGAGGGGAAAAAAAACGTATAAAAAGCGCATGTAAAAAAAATATGCGTATTTTACACAACATTTTTCCTGTCAAGAAACATTTTTGGTGTGAAAAAGTTTGCTTCAAATAACATTTGCACATATATATTTTTTTTATAAAAGGTGCAACAAAACATCTTGTAGGCTTTTGTTCACATGTGCTGCACTTTTTGGATTCAGTTTTCAAAAATAACGTGAAAATGTGTGTTTTGCAGTGATTTTTAGAAATTCGTAGGACAGAAAAAAAAAAACCCAGTATGATCGCATTATGAGAATATACCTACATACCTCTCTGAAGGAAATCAAAGATCCATTGAGAGGAGCGGATGAGAATCTAGGAGGCGAATGACTGCAACTATGGCTGACCACTCTCGCTGGGACTACAGGGAAATTGTGATACTGTGCGCATTGCATACGGTCAACAACTAGACCCCTTGAACCATCTCAGGGATTATAAATTATTGGCATACATGGCAACGTTTAGTTGTTTAAAGAAGTGCCCCTTTAATATATTGCAGTCACCACATCATACAGCACTGTGTACTTAAGTTACAATTGCTCATTTTGCCTTTCTACCCAGCTAATTCTTCTATTTTCTCTGCTCTATTTAACAGGAAGTCTCTTGTCCCTGCATTTATCATTCCTCTCTTCTACTTCTGACCCAGCTGCTCCCTCCTCCCCCCCTGCCAGGGACTTTTGCAGTGACTGATGACTTGTGCACAGAAAATTGACCTCCTGTTTCTACATAGAGCTTAGAATGATTCAGCTAGTCAGTTTTTAATCACTTGATGTCATAGACCTAACGGAAACTACAATTAGCTGGGTATGAGGGAAAAATGAGAAATTGTAAGTACACATTTCTTCATAACATAATTGCAATATATTAACCCCTTACCTCACTACCTGGCTTTTCCTGTTTTGTTTTTTTTCCTTCCCTTCTTCCAAGAGCTATAACTTTTTTTTCTTTTACTTTTCTGGCCAGATAGCCATATGAAGGCTTGTTTTTGTTGTGGGAGAAGTTGTAGTTTATTCGTTATATCATACCATGTACTGGAAAACGGGAAAAAAAATCCAGGTGCGTTGAAATTGCAAAAAAAGTGCTATTCCACAATATCTGTTTTTATTTTATTTACCATGTTCACTCTATAGTAAAACGGACCTGGATATATGATTCCCCAAGTTAGCACGAGTACGCAGCCTCCAAATATGTACAGGTTTTTTTTTTTATTTAGTTGGTGAAAGAAAATTCAGAAATTTGTAAGAGGAAAGAAAAAAGTTTTTGTCACTAATTCTGGAGTCCATAACGTTTTCATTTTTCGAGATCTGGGGCTAAGTGAGAGCTTATTTTTTGCACCCCAAGTCGACATTTTTATTTATACAATTTGGAGGTAGATGCAATGTTTTGATCGCCTCTATTGCTTTTTACCGATCATATGAATTTATTTTATAGTTTGATAGATCGGGCATTTCTGAACACAGCGATACCAAATATGTGTATTTTTTATAATTGTTTTATTATTAATGGGACAAAAGGGAGGTAATTTGAACTTATGTTTTCATTTTTTTTTTAATTGTGTTTTTATTGTCTTCAATAATCCCCTTAGAAGACTAGAAGCAGCTAACATCCAATGCATAGCAGTGCTTCAGCATATTTTGTCCCATGAAACATTGCCTATGGCCAGGGTCACACTTGCAACTGAAATGCGAGAAACTTGCGCGAGCCTCTCCCCTCAATACCCGGCACTGCCGCCGGTACTCGGGACCAGAGTGTGCGGCTGCATGCATTTCTATGCAGCTGAACGCTCGGGTCCGAGTGTCGGCAGCAGTGCCAGGTATAGAGTAGAGAGACTTGCACAAGTTTCTCGTATTGCAATTGCAAGTGTGACCCCCAGCCTATGAGTAAGTCTCCACTGTTAGGCATAGGGGGCTCACTTTAGCCCGGCCCAGCCAATCACCTGACCTGAACCTTTAATGGTTTAGAAATTCTTTGGTCAATGCCATCAGTATTTTTTGCAACAATAAGGTTGGGAAGGTCTTGAGACAGCTCACTGGTTTTACTCATCATCAGATGTTTCTTGTGTGGCACCTTAGTAATAAGACACCTTTTTATAGTCTATCAGTTGAACCAGCTGATATTTTTCATTAAGTGGCAGGACTGCTTTCTAATTACTGATAGAATTAATCTGTTGTCATGAATTTCCATGGCTTTTTGCACCTCTTTCTTCAGGTGTTCAATACTTTTTCCGTGTCATTTCTCATCGCTACACAACTCAATTTATGAACATCTATGGTTTGATTTCGTTGCCTGGATGGGTTGTTATCGACAACATCTGGTGAGAATTTCATGTCAAGACACCTTTAGAAATATATTTACTTTGAAAATTAGCGACGTGTTCAATAGTTATTTGACCCACTGTATATCTATGTTCAGAACTTACTGCAGAGATCCGTTCTTTTCAAAATTAATCGCACAGAATCAACGATTGCGCCAGACGCAAATCTCGAAAAGCAGTTGCGCGTAGTATCATTACCACCTAACGTCATACGTCGGCCCGAGAAGCAGTTCCAGTCATTACATTAGGAGTGAGTTAATTAATTCCCACGATGAGCTTTTGGTGCGTCAAAAACGCAGCGTCTTACAGTTCCAACAAAGTGGATGGGTTTTACAGAAATCTCACGCCAACTGTGCTTTTATTTTACTCATTGTAAACTGACCTGTCATGTATGTTTCAATTTAAAAAAAAAAAAAAGAGAAAAAAAACAGCGTCAAACATGTAAAAAAAGTATTGTAAAACTGCAAGTAATCAGATTTAAATAATAGGTGCAGAAATTCTGCATAGTCAAAAACTCACCAAAAGCTCATTGTGGGAAAGTAGCCTAAAAGTTTGACAAAATACAGCAGGATAAATTTCAAGTTGATAATTTTGTAAGACCCCCGAATGATGGTATAAACATCCAAATCGCCCCTGGCAGAAAATGAGGTTCACCACCCCTTCCCTAAAGCATCAACACGCTCACATTAAGCACTAGAAAAAAAATTAAATATATTCTCCCTACTACTTTCTCCCCATTACCAAAACCGCTCATCTGATCGGCCTCCGTTGCCCTCTGCCTATGCATCAACATGATGATGTATACAGAGACTTTAAAATGTAAAATATTTAATATTCCCCAGATTCTAGTTCATGCTTACAGGGGAGCATAAAACATGATATGTTAACAGAAAACTGCAGGATACTAACATGTTATAGCTTGAAGGTAAACTTAAAGGGGTTTTCCCACAAAGAAAGTCAATTTTAAAGTTGATTTCAACAATACATCTTGGAATAATAATAACTTCCATAATTGGATGAAAGAAATTCCTGCTCTGAGATAATCTTATCAATGTGCCCCTGATGTACTGTGTAATGGCTGTGCCTGACCGTACAGGGACTTGGTCATACTACAGCTCCTGGGCAGGGGAAGAAGCAAGAGAGTATACTGACATTACAGCAGGTGATCCTTTTTGAGGGGTAAAACATATACCTGCCCATTTTAAAGAATGTGTTACCTCACAGAAAGAATGATATCCCGTGCTGTTATGTCCGTATACTCCCATATGCGTCATGGTATGATCAGACCATGTTCCTGCAGTCAAACACGGCCATTAATTTGTTCATGGGATACCCCCGTTAACAGCACCTTCCCAGCTGCTTGTTTTCCCTCTGTCTCCATTCCTCTTGCCACGTCTTATTTTATGGACGGCTCTGGCTTCAGAGGCAGAGAAGGACAGAAAGATAAACCCCTTTAAGTCCACTGAGTTCAACTATAAATTAACAAGTTGATCCAGAGGAAGGCAAAAACCCCATGAGGCAGACAATAGCTCCATATTAGGGGAAAAATTCCTTCCCGACTCCATACGGCAATCAGACTAGTTTCCTGGATCAACGTCCCATCACAGAATCTAGAGCCCATACCCTGTAATATCAAGAGAGGCATCCAGACTTTGCTTAAAATGTAGAAGTAAATCAACTATTACATCAAGTGGCAGAGCGTTCCCTCACTGCTCTTACAGTAAAGAATCTGCGACTAGAATTAAACCTCCTTTCCTCTAGACATACAGGATGCTGCTCCCTTGTCCCTGTCTGAGGCCTAATTGTAAAAAGATCATCAGAAAGATCTCTGTAATGCCCCCGCATATATTTGTACAATGTAATAAGATCGCCCCCCCCTAAGCCTTAGGTTATTAAACTTTGGGTTATTCAGTTTGGAAAAACTATTTGTCTGTTATGGTTTTTCTTGAGAGAGGTGGCTTTTCTGCTGTACTTCTTGATACCAGGCCAGTCTTCAAAAAGCATTTACCTGCTGCCATTCCTGAGAAAACTGCACTGAATCCTTTTTAGGAGATATTCCTGGCACTTACTGGACTTTCTTGGATGCCTTAGAGCCCTCTAACAGAAGTTCTGATCTAATGAATGGTTGATTTAGGGGCAATCTTAACCCCTTCACGAACTTCGTCATACTAGTACTGCTCTGCGGGACTGCATTTCTGACCAGAGCAGTACTAGTACGGCGCCACGATCACCACGGTCTCACATTGAGTGCCGCCGGATAGGGTGCGGGTGTCAGCTGTCATATACAAATGTGATTTTTTTTATTTCCATGGCTCTACGCTATAAACTTCTGTGAAGCATCTGTGGATTCATTGTGATCAATACACATCTAGATAAGTTCCATAAGGGGTCTAGTTTCCAAATTGGGGTTTTCCACTGTTTAGGCACATCAGGGGCTCTTCAAACGTGACATGGTGTCCACTAATTATTCCATCAAATTTTACATTAAAAAAATCAAATGGCGCTCCTTCACTTCCGAGCCTGCTGTGTGCCCAAACAGTATGCAGGTGCCGGGAAAGGTCAGAGAGGCGCCTGCGCACTGCAGGACTCTGCTCTGCCCTCATCAAGTCAGAGCAGTGCGCCTGCGCTGGAGTCGCGACGGGAAGCTAAGAAGAGGATGGCTTCGCTAGACGATGGGAGGCGCTGGATCGGACTGCGACGCCCATCGGACCGGACGGCGGACCGCCCCAGGGTGAGTATAATATAACTCGTTTTTCTTCTCTTTCAGGTGACATCGGGGGCTTATATACAGCATTACAGAAAGCTGTAGATAAGCCCCTGATGGCGGTGGCTACAGCTGATGGTTGAAAAATGGGGTGACAGATTCCCTTTAATGTATTGGTTAGTGCCCTTAAGGGATTGCTTGTACAATACACAGCAATATCATAGACTGGCTTTCAATTGCGCTCAATGATGACCCGAACAGAGGTCTTTAACAGACACATCGACTGCCATAGCAACACATCGACGCCTGACGATCACGCTGTAGTGTAGCCGATGGACGTAAAGACACATCCCAATGCCGCTATCAGAGTTTGAAAGTGGCATTTAACAAGTTAACAGTCGCGAGTGACGCTCTGCCATTACCTGTTGGCCATGGGGCATGCTAACCCTGCAAGTCAGTCCCATTTGTACAGCAGATGCCACTAAGGAGTTAAAGCAGCTAGTCTGCTCATATAAATCAATCAGTATGAGCGATATTGATATGATTCTATATCAGATGCCTTGTCCTCTAACACTTTCTCCTGAACAAACGAGAAGATCACTGAAATCGTGTAAGCAGGTCATTTTGTGGAAGAACTGAAATTCAGTGGAAATGGTTTTTTTTTGGGTGAGTAAGCAAATTTTAAACAGAAAGGAATAACCTTTTTGCAATTCATCTCAATTACAATCTTGAATTAATGCAAATTTCCACTATAAAAAGTAAAGCAGCGATTTTTGCGAAAAACAAAATGTGCGTCAGTCTCAAAACGACTTGCAACGACTGTATTGTACATGCAATATTTATTTTTAAGTGGCATGAAGACAAAAGCTCCCGAATTGCAAGTCTTCATAACTTTCCATACTGTACAAATTGCTAAAAAAAATAAACACAAGTTAGAGAGCGTAGTTACTTTTTAAAGCATATACGTAATACATCTATTGAAAAAGATTTGCCTACAGCATGCTGACAGGAAAAATGATAAGGGCAAAAAAACACAACTACGTTATGTGCTTTAATTAGATATGTAATTTTCATACACATTGCTTACATTACATTTATAGGTTACAAGTTTTTGTAAGCGACTTTGATGGGGGACGAGCTATCAAATCAGTGAATCTTTGCTGCCACCAAATGGACAAAATAGTGGTTTGCATTTAGGAAACTATAAAGTGACTAATTAAAATTAAATGTAGCGAAGTATAATTATGTTACTCTTTCAGCAGACTTTATATTATCATTCACAGCTTTAACTAATTCCTAACTGGGCTATTTTCACATGATCTTAGATAACATATTTTGAAAACACTGCACATGCCCAGAACACTAGAGGTATTCAGACACCAAGTCTCCTAATCCCCTAACATCATGGACCCTCTTCCCTCTTGTACGTCATCGAGTTCATGTTCAGCATTTGAACCAGTCACAAACATTACCAGGCTCCTCGCCCTTTCTTGCCCGACTACCTGCATCAGTAACCCCTTTCTCTCAAAACCTCCTCCAGTCCCTCTCCCCCGCCGTCACTACCCACCTAACAAATATTTAGCATCTCTGTTTCATCCAGTATCTTCTCCTGCAGACACTCAGTCATAACACTAAATAACAAAAACCACATCCCTGGACCAGAACTCTGCCAACTACACACCTGTCTCTAATCTCCCATCACACTTTGTCACCTCTAGTCTTCCATCTTTCAGGAACCCTCTTTTTGACCCTTGTAGGGATCCGCTCTGGTAGGCAGGGGCCGGGCCGCAGTAATGAGGTAAACACACAGGCGTTCAATTCAAAGTTCAGTGGTTTTTAATGATAAGTTCAACAAAAGTCCAGATAACAAAATCAAAAACAGAACATAAATCACTCCAGTTTGGAGAACCACTGGTCCCAGACTCACCCTTGCTTGGGACAGGCTTAACTAAGCGGTGGAATGTCAGCAGAGACCGCCAGGTGCCATTCCCGGGTGGTCTGGTACTCGCTTCCTGGTGTGCACTGACACACTGTCACGAAAACAATCTTCCAGGCTGACTTCAGCCAAACTCCTTCCTTCCACACCTCATACTCCCACAGCTTCCTGTTAAATAGGCCTAGTCCACACCCTCAGGTGAGGTACACATCAGCTGACCTGATCACGTGACTATGACCTCATCACAGGTCCTGTGATCATGGAAAATCCCGAGCAAACTTCAGTCTGCCAGAAGAAATATATCTCCCATCAAGCAAGATCCCCTTTGGTGTACCACACCCTGTACAATAAGGTTTGTGCACTTTAGTAGGGGCATTTTCTGTAGAATGTAAAGTGTCTAACAATCTATTAGTGAGCAGCTAAATCTATTTGTCATTTCTTTCTTCTGAATCTCCTATATCTTCCGGCAGCATCTGACACTGGATTACCAACTCCGCCACATAGGCCTGAAGGATACAGCTCTCTTGGTTCTCCTCCTACCTCTCTGACTGCTTTCAGTGTGTCATTTGCTGGATCTTCTTCTGCTCCTCTTAATCAGCAAATATGGTTTCCAATTATTGCGCTTTGTGGATGGCACCCAAATACACCTACACCGCTGTCTCAAACATGTCTTCCCTGTATCTAGAACTGAATCTTCCAAAACTGATCTCCTTGTGTTTCTTCCCTCTACTAACCTTCCTAAACCTGATATTGCTATTCTTGTGGGTGGCTCTACCAAGTCTCCCAAGCAGCATGCTCAATGTCTGGGATTATACTGGACTGAATTTTTGTTCACGCCCTGTAGCTGATCACTTGCTTGCTAAAGTCACCTGCAACTCAAAAACATCTCAAGAATTCAACCTTTCCTTATCTTTCGCTCTGCAAAAACTTACCATTGCTCAGATTCATTCCTGTTTGGACTACTGAAGCTCTGTTAAACAGTCTGACTTCTTCTCGTATAGGTGCCATACCTTTAGTGGTATTCCCACTTTCCAGAAGCACTGTATCCTGTATACGTTCAGCATTGAGTCCTATATTCTTCAATGGCAAACCGTATATCAGAAGAAGGTCTTAAACTGAGATCGAATCCTCGTATGTTTTTTTTCTACATCAATTGAGTGCCAAGTTCTTCATAGATTTAAATAAAACCAAAAACTGTCTCATGAGTTGCACCATATTTATGACATGTTTTCAACACTTTTTATGATGTGACCAACTGAGGGCATAGCCTCTCTGAAAAAGGGCTCCACTTACTGGAAAGGAACACTGCTTAAAATGCCACTCCATGCTTCAGAAAAGGCATCAAAATTGTGGAGCACAATTAAATGAATGTATGTATGTCAATGGAAATTGTATTTTCTTATACATTTACAGCACACATTTTAAGCTGTCCCAAAAACAACAAAAAGGTCTCTGTCACCGTTCATATCAATCTAGTAACCATCTATGATAGCATGACCCATAATAGGTCAGTGCATCATGGATACAGTTGTGTGAAAAAGTGTTTGCCTCCTTCCTGATTTTCTATTCTTTTACATTTTTTTCACACTTAAATGTTGGATATCAACCAAAAAAATTAAATATTAGGCAAAGATAACACAAGTAAACAAAATGTCATTTTTAAATGAAGGTCTTTATTATTGTGAAAATGAAAATAAAAAACCTACACGGCCCTGTATACCCCCTCCCTTAAAACATAAATTAACTGTGGTTTAGTTCAAATTCCCTAGCCACACACAGGCCTGATTACTGCCTCACCTGTTCTTAATCAAGAAATCACTCAAATAGGACCTGCCTGACAAAGTGAGGTAGACAAAAATAATCCTCAAAATTTAGACATCATGCTGCGATCCAAAGAAATTCTGGAACAAATGAGAAAAAGTAATTGAGAGCTATCAGTCTGGAAAAAGTTATAAAAGCCATTTCTAAAGCTTTGGGACTACAGCAAACTATAGTGAGGGCCATTATCCACAAAAGGCAAAAACATGGAACAGTGAACCTTCTCCGGAGTGGCTGACAGACCAAAATTACCCCAAGAGCACAGCAACGACTCATCCAAGAGGTTAAAAAGGACCCCACAACAACATCCAAAGAACTATAAGGCCTCACTTGCCTCAGTTAAGGCCAGTGTACATGACTCCACCATAAGAAAGAGTGGGCAAAAGTGGATTGCATGGTAGGAGTTCCAAGACAAACACCACAGCTAAGCAATAAGAACATAAAGGCTCTTCTCAGTTTTGCCAGAAAACATCTTGATGATGCACCAGACTTTTGGGAGAATACTCTGTGGACTTGACAAGACAAAAGTTAAACTTTTTGGAAGGTGTATGTCCCATTATATCTGGCGCAGAAATAGCACAGCATTTCAGAAAAGGAACATCATACCAGCAGTAAAATATGGTGGTGAAAGTGTGATGGCCTGGGGCTGATTTGCTGCTTCAGAACCTGGAAGACTTGCTGTGGTAAATGGAGCCATGAATTCTGCTGTCTACCAAAAAATCCTGAAGGAGAATATCCAGCTATCTGTTCGTGACCTCAAGCTAAAGCACACTTGGGTTATGCAGCAGGAAAATGATCCAAAACATACCAGCAAGTCCACCTCTGAATAGCTTAAGAAAATTAAATTTAAGACTTTAGAGTGGCCTAGTCAAAGTCCAGATCGTAATCCGATTGAAATGCTGTGGTATGACCTTAAAAAGGCGTTTCATGCTTGGAAATCTTCCAAGGTGGCTAAATTACAACATTTTGGCAAAGATGAGTGGAACAAAATTCCTTTAGAGTGTTGTAATAGACTAATTGGCAGTTATTGCAAATGCTTGATTGCAGTTGTTGCTGGTAAGGGTGACCCAACCAGTTAGAAGGTTTAGGGGTAATCACTTTTCACACAGGGTCCTATAGGTATGGATTTCATTTTCCCTTAATAATAAAGATCTTCATTTAAAGACTGTATTTTGTGTTTACTTGTGTTCTCTTTATCTAAAATTTACATTTGTTTGGTGATCTGAAACATTTAAGTGTGACAAACCTGCAAAATAATTGGAAACCAGGTAGGGGGCAAATACTTCTTTATACAGCTGTACGTTCACACTACGGATATTCTGTGGATTTTCCATATAGCAGAGCAGTGCTAGTTATAATCTCAATCACATTCCGCTTTTATTTTAAGGCCAGATAGTGATGTGTTTTCTGCATTTTTCAGTCAATTTTGCTAATTTGATACATGTTTATTGCCGATTTTCCGCAAAGGCATAAATTACATGGTTTAAACCTGTAGTAAATTGTGAATACTGTGAGTTTGTTGGTGATCTGCTGTAGACCTACAAAAGAATATGGGGTGGGG
>VIAB01005460.1:18390-31941 GCA_009801035.1 Oophaga pumilio | reverse complement strand
CTGGAAACATAATTACCGGTAGGTGTAATACCTACTTTTTCCTCTCCCCTGCCTCCTAAACAAATTATCCACTGAAAAACAGCTAATTCTTCTCTTTTCTCTGCTATATGTAGAAAAAGGAAGTCTCTTGTCCCTGCATTTATCACTCCCCTGTTCAACTCCTGACCCAGCTGTTCTGTCCCCCCCCCGCTGGCCGCGAAACAACTTTTGCAGTGACTTGTGACTCATACAGGGAAAATTGACCTCCTGTTTCTACATCAAGCTTAGAAGGATTCAGCTAGTCAGATGTTAATCATGTGTTATCATAGACCTAATGAAAACAGAAGAATTACCTGGGTAGAAAGGCAAAATAAGTAATTGTAACAAGTACACAATGCTATATAAAATGATGAATGAAATATATTAAGAGGCTAAAAACTGATGGGAGGAGTGCTTCTTTAAAGGGAATCTGTCACCCTATTTTTGCCCTATGAGATGCGGCCACCGCCATCAGGGGCTTATCTACAGCATTCTGTAATGCTGTAGATAAGCCCCCGATGTCACCTGAAAGAGAAGAAAAACGAGTTATATTATATTCACCCAGGGGCGGTCCGCAGTCCGATGGGCATCGCGGTCCGGTTCGGCGCCTCCCATCTTGTAGCGAAGCCGGCTTCTTCTTTCAGTCCCGTCGCGGCTCCTGCGCAGCTACGGGGCAGCTCACATCATCCATTTTTTTTCTCGGGCGTATTCTACACACAAGAGAAATTGCAGCATGCTGCGATTGGCATTGACACTCAGCCGAGTCTATGGGTGTGAGTGACACAGCGCACATCACTCGGATATCATCCGAGTGCTGTGCGATATATGCCGGCGCCGGCAATGGAGGAGATAGAGAAATTAGTTTCTCTGCCTCCTCCGCAGCTGTGCTCTGATCTGTTCTGTGCGAGAGGCTCAGAGCACAGTAACATCACACTCGGCTCCCGCACGCAGCAGAGCAGCAGCCGAGAGTCATTAGCATATCGCATCCAGTGCTCTCGCATCGGATGCCATACGCTAGTGTGACCCTGGCCATAATGTTTTTTGTGTGCTACAGATTAAAGAAGAAGAGCAGAAATCCCTCTATTTCTGTACGCTGCATATGAGAGACATCATAGCAGCAGCTCTGCAACCACCAACTCAGAATGAACGTATGTAAAAGGGAAGGCCGCGGGGCCAATGCACTAGAAGCTGCCTCGTACTTTACCTCTGTAGCCTCCATTCTTCTGGGTTGTTCTCCTCCACTGAGGGAGCGTACAGAGCAATTTGAGTCAGAGTTCCAAATCACGTCAAACAGTTCTGCTTTATTTTCCTCTGGACACAACACATCCAAAATACCATAAGCACGTCTTAAACGATACCAGCAATACATTCTTCACAAGGCTGCTTATTCTCCTCTGCTACACCAGAATGGACCACTAAGTATAGACGGGACGAGGAGCCCGGTGAAAACGGAACTTCGATCTCTTCCCCTGGAGACACTTCAGTCCAGCATAAGAAAGACATCTACTAGGTCATCCACCCCTCTTTGGTTATCCTGCCCAGATACTTCTGATGGCCCACTCGCTGCTATGCTCTGCACAACCTCTTCTGCTGTGCGTTCCCACAATGGTTCTTCCACTGGACTACTGCTACGTAATCCCACTCTCTTTGGGCTCACGTTTCCCACGGTGAATCCTTCACCAGCTTCTTCAAGGGGTTGCTGGTCCCCTTCTTCTTCCTACTCTATGCTCAGGGCCCAGGAATGTGGACGTCCTAACACTAGCAAGATCCACCCCCAACTGACTTCGCTACGAGGAAACCTTCCTGACAGACTCCCGCTTGGAGGCAATCTTTCCCTAGCAACAAGTCCTTAACTATTGTCCCTATTCGACTGGATGTGCTCAATGCCCCCTCTAGTGACCAAACCCAATTACTGCTTTGACATTTTTTATAACTTTCTAAATGGATCTCTAACGTGCCCCCATTAGTGATCCCTTGCAAGCTACACTTAACCCACTACCTTTTACAGTGCCCTCGTCTAGTGACCCCTAGGATGACTAACTACCTACAACCGAAGCCCTACATAGCAGACATGACACAATTACATCATACAAGGCATACACTTACACATGTTAATTAGACGTACAATTAGAGAGTCTGCAGAGGGTGAAACTGAGAAAAAAAAATACACGTCAAATAATGGCCAGTTACAGTGTGAAACCTCATGCACACAGACAAGGATGATATTCTGAAAAGTAGCCCGAAAGGATATGTATACCTTAAAAGAGGAGAAAGAAGATAGTAAGTGATGCAACTCCATTATTGCTTGTCACTTTTGTAATAGTTTGCTGCAACTGATGATAATTGCAATCTCGGGTCGAATGATATTAATTTGCATCCCAATTCAATGTATAGGGGTCCCGGTCGAGTACTGCACATTGGCACCTACTTAGCTCTTTAAAAGGAGTTGATCTGCAGTACTCCACATCAGCTACTACACACTGATCAGAACAGAAAAGTGCAGCACTGTTCAGTGTTTATATCCGGCCACCACCAGAGCTAAAAACAGAGCAACCCGAAATCATCAACGGTTATTTCTGGACATACATTCTTGAGTTGCAAAAGGCAAGTCCACTAGAAATACAGAATACATTTCAAGTTACTATCACAATCGCTCTACTTCTGCATAAAAGTCTAATCTGAGATGTTCAGTTCCACTTCCAGTCCCATTCTAGACAATAGGCAGATTCTGTATCGGCACATCAGTGCTGTGGGTGAAGGGGGCTGGTTGATAGCAATAGGTGTTGCTTTATTCCCTCAATGCCATCATGCAGGGCTATCAAGCAGAAAATCCTGGAAATCCAAATAAAGAAAAAAATATATATAAACCTTCTTTTCAAGTCCATAAAGAAAAAATATTGGAAACATTTGATTTTTTAGGAAATGGAGCAGGATGTACAGATTATTGTGATAGTATTTTTTGCATTTTCCCCCATTGTCCCATTACTCACAAGTCACCTGTAATGCACAAACTATTTGCAGGAATCTTCATGTCCGCTACATAAAGGTCCTCATACACTTTAAAATCGGTAACTTCAACAGTCTTCTGCGAGATCAGGTCATCTAGTGTATGTCTGCGAGATCAGGTCATCTAGTGTATGTCTGCGAGATCAGGTCATCTAGTGTATGTCTGCGAGATCAGGTCATCTAGTGTATGTCTGCGAGATCAGGTCATCTAGTGTATGTAGTCTTCCTGACTTTGTACCAACTAACGATGTCGGAGAAGTTAAGGATTGGAGGAGGGTGGAATTTAAACTTCCCGATCCTTATGTTCTTTGGACAGACAAGTTGCCCCCAGAGGAATCTGGCACTGCCTCAACTCTGAAGTTTCCAAGAACACTTGAACGCTTGGCTGAGCATTCATGTGTACCGGAAGAGAGAGGTATAAACAGCAAGAGTATGGGCATATTTATATTAGTTCCAGCATCTAGTACCAATTTTTGCCAACAGAGATCGATATTGCTATCTGACAGCTGCCGGATAGGCTTTATCTTCCACGCAGGTGCAGTTTATCATTGCTTGCTTAAGAAAAGCTAGATCAAAAAGAGGTCAGTGTCAGGTCAGCCCTTTGACGGACACCAAAAAAATCAAGTTGAAAGTTAAGGCCTCTTCACACATAGCGACGCACCAGTGATCACGATAACGATCCGACCAGGCAAAGATCGCTGGTGCGTCGTTACATGATCGCTAATTAGCTTTCAAACAGTCCGATCTCCTCAACGACGCAAGACAGATCAGCGATTTGCATAACGACCTCGTCGGTCGTTGAGTCTTTGTCACACTACTTTAATGTAACCGATTCCGACCTCGGTGGGCGTGCTGAGTGCACTGAGCTCTGCGTCGCTAACGAGGTCGCTCGTCGTTTTTAAGCTTCAAACACAGCGATTAGTGCTGGCCAGCGGGACACCAACGATGGAAAAATGGACCAGAACATTCGAGCACGATCAGCGCTAGCCAGCGGGGGAGGGGGGCGCCCGCCGCTACATTTCACACGTAGCGAGATCACTAGCGATAACGCTGTTGCGTCACAATATCGGTGACGCTTGAGCGATATCGCTAGCAATCTCGCTATGTGTGAAGGCCCCTTAAGTCTATATGTAAGATTTTGACCAAACAAGCCGTTTACAATGCCTGACTTACAAGAAAGTCTCCTCAAGTAGAATAAATACCCCCTAGACTTAGTCCGTCAAAAGCTTCTCAGCCAGAACCATGATCTGCTTGACCGAGGGAACAAATTCCCAAATAGCCATTTAAAGATGAGCGTCTTTACAATTAACTATGGATATTTAGCCAGATGGAAAAGTTATGTTGACTTAGAGGGTGACTACCTTTCGATTGAAACATCAGAGAGCCACCCAGACTTATCTACCCGAAGGACAGCTACTTTGAAGAATTTTTAGTTCCTATATAAACTGATGATCAATTACACCCACAATCAATAACATTATATCTTAATACAGTACAATAAGAAAAAAAATATTCACCATTTCATCACCTGGATGATTTGTATAGGTCTAAATCTGTTGCTGAATAATCTATACATAGATTTTTTTTTATTTTTAGAAACAACAATATATAACTGCTCACTTTGAGGACACATCCCTTGGTTCCAGCTCGGCTGGGTTCTTCCCCCATCCTAAATGAGCCATGTTGGCGGAGCCTTTGTTACAGCAGTAATTGGGTCAGCTTTTCTACCATAACCCTGCTTGAACATATGACTGCACAGCATCAACCTACTTCAAGGCTCCTAATAAATAATACATAGATTCAAGTGGAGAGCGAAGAGCAGCACAGATCCTGTGCACATCTACAGACAGGGCCATTTTCACCAAGCAGTGCTTAAAGTGTATAATACACTCCCCGGCTTCAGCACATAGGGGGTTCTCTCCCATATTTGAGAGCAAGAAGAAAAAAAATAAATCAGAAAATACTAGAAAATGTCTTTGTTTCATGATTTTTCACACCATGGTTATCTGGTTGAGAAAAATGCTCAGGAAATGAAGCTTCACTGACCTCATTTACATTGCGGAACAATGTACAAGGTGTGTGTTTCATATCAAAGGTGGTATTAGATCAGAAAGATGGATTGCATTCAAAGCAGTAATCACAAGTTTCAGCTTACCGTGTCATATGCAGTGGACATAGGTGCTGCAGTCAGAAAGAGGGTGGCACAATGGCGCCGCAGTCAGAAAGAGGGCGGCACAATGGCGCCGCAGTCAGAAAGAGGGCGGCACAATGGCGCCGCAGCCAGAAAGAGGGCGGCACAATGGGGCAGCAGCCAGGAAAAGGACACAATGGCATAGCAGCCAGAAAGAGGGCACAATGGCGCAGCAGCCAGAAAGAGGGCACAATGGCGCTCCAGCCAGAAAGAGGGCACAATGGCGCTGCAGCCAACAACAATCCACACCCTAGAGTATTGGCAATAGCAGCAGATTAAACCACAGCTCAGAAATCCATGTCCACATTCCCGATACTGCACATTCACTTGTTACATCTAAGGAAAATGATATTTGGCAAATCTGGCAACATTTGTCCAAAACTACAGCAGTGATGGGCAACCTTTTGAGCTTGGTGTGTCAAAAGTCGCCAAAAAAACGAGCATAACTCGGGTGGCGTGTCACTGCGAGAAAAAAAAAAAACAATTTCGCGATTATAGTTTAAATAACAAAAAAATAAAATAAAAAGACAGCAATATACCATGCCTGTCTGTCGTTCTGTCCCACACCATAATGCAAGTCTGGGGGATAAACAGTATTCAACCTGGACGGTGGCAAGATGCGACCGTCCAGGCCTAGAACCACAGGTGACTGAGCGGCTGCGAGCCCAGCGTCAGTGACCGGTGGTGACGTCATCGAGGTTACCTCCGGTCACTGAGGCTCCGTTCCCAGCCGGGCTGAACTGTGGTGACCTTGGTGAGATTCCCGCTAGCACCGTGAGAAAAACTTGCGTGTCATCAAAAATAGCTACGCGTGTCAGTGCTGACACGCATGTCATAGGTTTGCCTTCACGGCTCTACTGTACATTATATAATAGTGCTCATGTGACAACTATAGTCAGATTTTACTTTCCATGGCTGACAGCAAAGCTTAAAAAGGAGTCCTCTGCTGCTGTAGGCATTCACTTTAAGGTTTGACATTATGCTGCAAGGTGCAAAAAGTTAGGCAGTTCTGGAAAAAATACTATAGAGTAAGAATGCTTTAAAAAATATACCATATATACTCGAGTATAATCCAAATTACGTTCCATGGGAGAGAAACAGGACAAAAGCACAGCTGTATGACCTCGGGTTAATGAAGCAGTACACACAACAGGGATAACGGGTGCCACTTCCAAAGAAAATGAATCTGTGTGTCCATAAAAAAGAAAACGGATAGGCACATGCCGTCCCGTGCAACAAAATCCTTTATTGTGGCATCATCATACCAACAGCAGGCAGATAAATCAATGGAGCAAATTTAGACGACGATCGTTTCGCGCTTACATTGCGCTTCAACAGGTCAACAGAGACCTGTTGGTATGATGATGCCACAATAAAGGATTTTGTTGCATGGGACGGCATGTGCCTATCCGCTTTCTTTTTTATGGATACTCAAGTATAAACCGACCCGAGTATAAGCTGAGGCACCTAATTTTACGTCAAAAACTGGGAAAACTTATTGACTCGAGTATAAGCCTGGTATGCATTGTCCACTCATCCCCATCCTGGTATGCACAAGCTCCTCATCTCAATCCGGGTATGCACGGGCTCCTCATCGCTATCCTTGAATGCATGGCTCCTCATCACTATCCTGGTATGATTGACCCCCATAAAAAAATAAACCATTACACCTTACCTTCCTGCGCTCCTTTGCAGGGTCTCGTTCCGGTGCCAGCAGCTGCTTTATGCTTGTAAGCAGTGCATGGCAGGGACATCAAGCACTGCTCACCGCTCCCCACGCTGGAACTATGTGCGTGGAGGGTAGTGAGTATTAAGTAGCGCGCACAGTGTCAGCCGCCAGGCGGTCACATGTGCCGCTACTTAAGAGAAATGAATATTCACCTTTCTCCACACCCATGGGAGTGGAGAGGTTAATATAGGGCGGCACAGTGGCTCAGTGGTTAGCACTGCAGCCTTGCAGCGCTGGGGTCCTGGGTTTAAATTCCACCAAGGACAACATCTGCAAGGAGTTTGTATGTTCTCCCTGTGTTTGCGTGGGTTTCCTCCGGGTTCTCCAGGTTTCCTCCCACAATCCAAAGACATACTGATAGGGAACGTAGATTGTGGACCCCATCGGGGACAGTGCCAATAATGTCTGTAAAGCACTGTGCAATTAATGGCGCTATATAAATGAGTAAAATAAATATTCATTCCTCTTAAGTAGCGGGGACACGTGACCGCCCGGTAGTTGCAGGAGCCCGCTGCGGCTGACACTGTGCATGCTATTACAGAGAAATGAATATTCATTGCCAGTGCAGCAAATATTCATTTTTCTTTAGAAGCGGGCACAGGAGTTAGCAGCAGCAGCCAGCTCCTGCCTCCTATGACCCGCTGCTCCGCCGCTGCCCCTCCCCGCTCTATGTCCTGGACACCTCACTCGAGTATAAGCCGAGGGGGCGTTTTCAGCACCAAAAAATTGTGCTGAAAAACTCGGCTTATACTCGAGTATATATGGTAAGTGTTAAAAGTTTAATCAAATTATTTGGTGTGACAGCCCTTTGCATTCAAAACTGGTACACGGTTTTTGAATGTACTTCGCAGGAACGTTGTTCCAAACACTTGGAAAACTAACCACAGATCTTCTGTGATTGTAGGCTTGCATAAATCCTTCCACTTAATCCCACACAGACTCGATAATGTGGTGACCAGGGCCCTGTGAGGGACATTTCATAACTTTCAGGACTCCGTTCTTCTTTTAATTGAACATAGTGCTTAATAACAATGGCTGTATGTATGATGTAGTTGTCCTGATACAGAACACATTTGGAGCGAATCGGATGTGTCTCGGATGGTATTGTATGATTGATAAGGCTCTGCCTGCATTTCTCACCATTAATCCTAACAAATTCCCAACTCAATTTGCTTTAATGCAACCCCAAACTTGCAAGTATCCTCCACCATGTTTCACTGTTGCCTGAAGACAAAGAGTTTATCCAAGACTTTATTTTAATTGGGTCTAAAAACTAACAGGTAAGTGGGAGTTACCTACCTGCATGTTGTGCCTTGCACCGATCAGTCACGCACCGCTGATGCCAGCGATTCAGCGGCTTCTGTTAACGTGACATTAACAGAACAGCAGTTTCTTTTCCGCTCTGTGGACAGGGCGTCACTGCCAACCTCATACTGATTGACAGCAGTCTCTCTGCTGCTTAACTAGGGAAAGCCGGCTGTCAAGCATCATGACGTCAGCAGTCACGTCCCGTCAACAGGGCAGCCCAGAAGAAGAGCTGATCTGTTAACGTTGAGCAGCTAAACCGCAGGCAGGAGCAGTCAATGACTGCTCAGTGCCGGCAACTGGTAGAACAGGCAGATAGTTGCCAAATACCTGCCGGCTGATTTTTAAGCAGATACCGTAGTTATAAAAAAAAAAAAAAGGGGCCCTGGATAAACCCTTCAATATTGTACCACTCTCCAGTCTTTAGAATAAACTGCATTTTTCTGCACCTATTTTTGTTCATTGTTTAGTCACTTGGCCTTTTTCTATGAAGAAGGTATGGTTTGGGTTGCAATTGTTCAATTCCACTTCTGGCCAGGCTTCTCCAGAGACTAGACGAGTGGTTGCTGCCAGTTCTGAGCTGATGGCACTGCTGCACATCTTCCTCTCTGTATTTACGGGAAGGCAGAATAATTTATCTTTTATCAGCTGCACTAAGTTTCCTTTTCCATCCCTTGAGTCTATGGTCCTAAAGCTTGCCCATATCTTGGTGTCCTTAATGCTGAGAAATGAAGGGAGATACTTATCCATCATGTAATATCAGGGCGTCTGTTTAGCTCCAAAATTTATTCTGCAACAGAACGACTTCAAAACATAATTACTTTAGCTTTAAGAACTAGCTTCAGTGTAAAGAAAAACAAGTAGTCTTGGAAGTGATGATATGGCTCCACAGATCATCAATCTCATCATAAAGTCTGTCATTACATGAAGGAGAAGATTTGATCCAGCTCAAAGGACGCCAAGAAACTGATAAAATATCTGATTTCTTTATTCCAAATTAGTTTAAAAACAATGCTACATCGCAAAAAGATGATGGTAGAACTATGTCCAAGGAGAAGAAAAGTCAGGGGAACACTGGGGGAGAGTAGTTAGACCAGGCGTGTTTCGAGCGTAACAAGCTCTTAGACTTTGAGTCCAGGGCAGATTGAAGGGGACCTGGTTCTTTTTTTCCTTTTTCATTTTACATGAAGAGACAGAAGGATTTATTTGAGATTAAATCCATAGAAGATTTGTGGTTAGTTCCTCAAGATGTTTGGAACAACCTCCCTGCAAATGTACCTAGAAGAATTGATACCATTTTGAAGGTAAAGGGTGGTCATAATAAATACGCATTTAGATTTTGCTTTTGTTTATTCACACTACATTTTTTGATTGATAAAAATAAATTAACACGTCAATTTTTGAAAGTAGTTATACAACCCCAATTCCAAATGTGAAGAAAGTGAGAATATAATCTGGAAATCTATTATAGCTACAATATATTTAATTCACAACAAAACACCTATCGGAAGGTGAAAGTTAGACATTTTTCCATTCCATCAGAAAACATTAACTAATTTAGAAATTGATAGCACCAATGCATCCCAGAAATGTCGTGATGAGATTTTTTTTTTAGAAGGGCTATATCCCTTACAAGGCAATGTGCTCACTTTCTACTGTCAGTGTGGTCTGACAGACTCCATTTCAGAGACTATTGTGCATAAAAATTCTAAGAAACAGCAACTTTTCAGATGTTCAAGTCTGGAATTAACAATCGTGCGGTCACTTCAATTCAGTTCGATACTGTTTCTCAGTTCAGTTTTATAGGAGATTAAATAAACCTGGCTATTTTTTTATTAGTATTTTGGAGGTTATCATCCGACAGTCAGGTAGGGTCATAGCTTCCGGAGAACCAGGGCTCTGAAGAGGTCTGAGTGAATGGAGCAGCGTTTGATCATGTGCACTGCCGCCCCATTAATTTTTACAAACAGGAGTGCTGAAAACAAGCCGAAAACAGAGCTCTCGGAATGAATGAAGTAGCAGTGAGCATGATCCAACACTGTTCCATTCACACAGTGCTCCTCAAAGCCCCGATTTTTGGGGGATTGATGGAGGTCCAATTGGACCCACAGCAATCAGGAAGTTATTCCCTATCCCACCAATAGGGGATAACTTCCAAACTTGAAAATACCCCTTTTAAGAAATACCAGCACTTTTTCCACGAGCAATATCTTACAAGTTTGTGTGGCTTAAAGAGAACCTGACAGCTGATCCATGCTGCCATATCCAAGGGGCAGCATGTATCACACACTAGTAGTGTGAGCTCAGTCAGGTATGTCTGACTCTGAAATGCTGTGGCATTTTAAAGGAAAACGAACTTTAATAGCTTCTGAGGGCCAAGCTACTGTACACTAGTCAGACAGGCGGGTCCCCGGCGAAGCCTGCCCGCCCGCTGCTCTGGATTGAAAGGTCTTTGCCCATGTGCGCATAGGGGGAGAGACCTGTCGATCCAAGGCAGTGAGCGAGGGAGAAGTCCATCCGACTTGTCTCCGCAGTGGCAAGCAATCAAACATACACGGCCGAGTTCATACAGCCAGTGTACGATACACGCGGCCCATGGATCAGGCAGCATGTACCAACTGTCCGGTTCTTTTTAGAAACAATACCAAATACAGCCTGTAGATAAGAGTGGCGCTATAGTATTATATATATTTATAGTCCACTCTGGTTTATTTCTTACCATACTGATTGAACATGTAAAAGGTCATGGAAAATACAGAACGCAGCTTCATAAAGCTTTGTATTTATATTTTATCTTTAGCCTGTTCATTTGAGAATCCTTTATCAGCAATGATTTGCTCTTCCGCCGCGGTGATTGCACACATGCTTATTGAGTGTGATCCGAAGACATTACACATGCACCTGCTAGTAATTTGTTAAATAAACAAACTCTGGACTCTAATCCGAGGAGCGCCAAAAATAGCCGGCAAAGCCGCGACTAACAGTCACATCGCTAATAATCTGGTTTCATCCCACAGACTTTCCCATCTTTCCAAATGTTCTCAAAATATTTAGTTGTTTTTCCTCGTGAGCAAGAAGTCACAGTGTTACCATAACTCCGGAGTGACAGTGGAATAAGGCTTCCTACTGAGCGACTTTCCTATCCATCCTGCCTGCACTCTAAAATAAAAAAGGACTATCTGGGCTAAATGATCAACAGAAATGTGTACACAGCACCAAATGATTAACCCAGGGATACACAAATTACTGGAAGGCTTTGTGCACATGGCTGTACTATGGCTCAAAACACCCTAACGTTAGAGAGAAGACTGAGCCGGAAAATGGAGCTGCGGTAAGTCAGATGGAATATGACAGAAGCAGTCTCCCCAAGAAGCATGCCGCCTCTGTATAGCGGTTGTCCACATACACAATTATAAAAGGTTCAAAGTGGATTAAAATAGTAACAAAAACAAGAATGACCACACCGATTGCCCCCTCGCTCCTGTGCCAATACTGCCAGATGCCACGCAGGTCTCTACTTCCTGCTCTAACAATAATAGCTTGACACAGTGACATGAAACCAGCTGCAATCACTGACTGAAGCGCGTCACTGCTGCGGCC
The DNA here is from genome assembly GCA_009801035.1 of Oophaga pumilio. NCBI lineage: Eukaryota > Metazoa > Chordata > Amphibia > Anura > Dendrobatidae > Oophaga > Oophaga pumilio. The sequence goes on along the minus strand of VIAB01005460.1, from coordinate 20,092 downwards.
AATGAATGGCCAAGCTGTCATTTCCTGTGTGTTGAGAGGGACCAGGCAGTAGAGATGAGCGCAGACCAATGATGGGCAGAAACTGCATCACTCTTTTTTTTAGCTATACAAAAGTACCATTTTAATGGCAGAGTCAGTATTAATCCCGTAATGCATATTGACATACATGTACGTGTTTGCACGAGTGCCCCCATTTGTCAAATGCTCAAGAGCTGAGCACTGTTCACATGTGGCTGATGCCAGCTATAGTACATAACCAACATGTAAATAGTATCAGCCAGATATAGGCTAAGAGGACTGCTGTTAACCATTTAACTGCTGCTGTCAATCTGTTTAAATGGAATACTCACTATTGCTAGCGCACACTTGCAATGGAACTGCGGGTAAGCCGATTGGTTACAATGGAGGCCTCCTGAAAGTCTCCATCACTGCCATCTTGACAACTGTGTGAAGCTCAGTTTCTTAATGAATCGGGAGTGTCTGAAAACTGGTGTGTGACTTGCCACACGTCCGGGACTGGAGTAGGATTTTTGTTGGAAGGTACGCAACAGCTCATAATGAATTGGACAAGCTGTGGCATCACGCCCCTGTCCCACCACAGCTCCACCCATTTTGCCAGAGCAGGCCGAAACTGGTTTGAAAACGGCAAAAGTTTCAAAAGGTATGCACAACGCAAACTTTTGCAACTTATCAGTGTTCTATGCCAGAAATCTTGCGAAAACATTTTGATGAATCAGGGCCAAATTTCCCAATGACTAGTTACGCTGAGACTTATCCCCTGCATGACAAGTGTCACTCATTAGTACTTGTTTGAGCACAGTTGGTTGCATCAAACATGAGGCATAGACAGACACCAACTTCTGCCAGCGTTCCCGAGCAATTGTAGCCCAATCCTGTTGGGCAATGAGGGCTGTGGAGTCGGTGTCCATTTTGGTGGAGTTGGTATAAAATGAACCGACTCCTAAAATACATAATAAATTGGGTTCAGTGCAGCATGTGCTGTAAATTTTTCTCACAAGTATTTGGGAAAGTTATAAAATGTCCTATAAATGTCTGTTCTGTTCCTGATCTAAGGATCTCGGCTTTTAGTGGAGATGAATCTGTGCTGCACGATATGTACATGATCAGTAGTGAGGCAGGGCTGTGGGCTCAGGGAAATTGAGGAGTCGGAGGTTTGGCTTAACGACTCCACAGCCCAGTCAGCATGTCACTAATATTCTTGAGTTTGCAAGCTGCACTTCTTCAAAATCGTTCCACAGATTTTCTATGGGATTCAACTCATTAGACAAACAGCCAATCCAGACTCTTCCATGACTTGTATGGGTCTTTTACACCCGAGTCGTTATAAAAAAAAAAAAAAAACAAGTCCTACTTTGGTCCAATTTGTGGATCACACTTGCCCATTCAAGTGACAATTAGAGTTGAGCGAATTTGTTCGTATTCGGTCACCGAATCTGGATTTGCCATATTCGTGCCACATTGGTACCCTATTCGCACCAAATATGTTTGATGATCAGTTCTGAACATATTTGGTAATTTCTACTCCCATTGACTAATGACGTTCGGCTGTGTTCGACGAATATTGCAAAAACAATATTCGCTGCCTATCGGAACCAAATCTGAACAAATTCGCTAATCTCTAGTAGTCAAAAAAATAAAAATAAAAAAAAAGGATGGACTACAGGGCTGTGGAGTCAGAGTC
>VIAB01005460.1:2900-14012 GCA_009801035.1 Oophaga pumilio | reverse complement strand
ATAGCTTGTTGCAATTTTCCTTTCATGGGTTTTTCGGGAGGCAGAGTGCTTAATGTCACCATTCTGCTGCAGGGAATCTGGCATTCCTAATTGTCATAAAAGAGCCATTTCTGAAGGAGTCGGAGTGCGGAAAAATAGAGGAGTCAGAATCGGATGTCTGTTACCGACTGCACGATCCTGCTGGAAACTTAAAAAAAAACATACGGTACATGATGTCCGGTTTATTCCCCAAGATAACCAGTGCCAGGCACGGCTTACCCGATAGAGCATCTCAGAGAATCAGTGCTCAGTTACACAAACTCCAGTACTCTGTAAGCCCTGCATGACATTAGGAGAAAGAACTATTTGATGTTATTCACTTTGCCAATCCCAACTGAATACCAGACATGTGAACACAGTGCCTGCTGCAGGCGACATTGGCAAAAAAGTGTCACTATCATCCCCCAGTTTACAAATCTGAGAATTTTATCACAGTTCAAAAATTGATAAATTAAAAAATTGATACAGGCTAAAAGTCTCAGATGTCATAATAGTAGTTTTGTCATTTAGTAAGTTTTTCCACTAATTAGATTATCTACCCACAGGATTGGCTCTAAATGTATGATCACTGATAATCCAATCCAATCCCAGGAACAGGGGTCCCAAAGTCCCCATTTCCTTCCAGTGTTTGAACGTCCAAAAATTATATGCGGTATTTATTTCACTGAAAAAAAAAAACATTCAACACATAAGGATATTGCACACATATTGGTGTAAAATCATAATGCAACTGTTACTTATAGTGGAAGAAAAGCAGCAACTGATCTTCTGTGCATCACTACAATAGATCCATGTACTGAAAAGTAAAAAATAAAAAAAATGTAAACAAAAACGGAAAAAGCTATTTGAGTTGCCAAACACACACAAAAAAAAAATTGGCTTGTGAACCACTACGTTGCTCATTTTTTTTTTTGCAATTTCATCATTGTTAGGCTAGTGTTACCCGGTCAATTTTTTCTCATCCGCCAAAATCATTACGATTATGCTGATTCAGATTCTCGGATGTGGAGGAGAAAGAAAAAAAAAAGAAAAAGAAAACAGCGGGTAGCAATCTGATTATTATGGTCATGTGCACGAGCACTAATATTTTCAATTAGAAACTTCACTTGAAATAACTGAATTACCATGCTGGGGCTCTCGCCTATCAGAGAGCAGATACCCAGATGGTCTCCATCCTTGGTAGACCCAGCAAATCCTGGTCTTACAAGTACAGCCAATAATTAAAAAGAACCACTGCGTCATGCTTAATTTCTCAAGTGCACTCTAGTGTTTGTATGACACAACTAGGAGTGGAAATTACAGGGAAAAACTATAATCAACAGATTGACACATGATCTGCCTTTTGGAAGACGCTCCTGGTTTTGGCATACAAATATTTACGAAATACTGATCAAAAATACCGAAGTGTGAATAAAGCCCAACACAAACGCACAGATGGGTTCTAGCAATAACCGCTCAGATTCAGTTTAGTCTGAATTGATCTCCTTCTGAGTTGCAAGCCAGATTCCATCGAATTTTGGCAACAAATGGAGCAGCACTGTGCACGCTCACGCTCGACCACTGCTCCATTCAAACGCCTCTCAGCAGTGAGAAGGAGCAGAGGGGACTGATTTTTGCCTACAGGCAGGAACTACTCAGTGATTTGGAAAGTGACAACAGTCGCACAGCCAAAAATCTCTGACGCTTCTACATCACAGCATAATGCAGGTGACATCGCATTCTCGCAAGGACACCGTGATGGCAACAAGCAAGTCACACAAAAAGAAATATCCAAGTGCTTCTAACTTTTTCCAACTTGCTTTTGCATTTGCGGTCACTTGTAATAATGCGACCCCATTCAGCTGCAGTAATCTCTGGATGTAGTAGCATAGATCTTTGGCCGCACAACCGGTGGTCATGGTCAAAGTTGGCTAGATATCTATCTCCACCTTGTACGCATTCCTATAGTCAATGCCTAGAGAGAGTAGGAAATTAAAGCTGGTGCATGCCACTGATGAGCGGACAAAGTTTTGCCAACCCAGGTTTGTGAAACAAAGCTATGCAGCAATCTGCCATCATGATGGGCAGTCTGGGAGTCGACATTTTAGAGAAGGGGTAGATAAGTGTACAGCTTCCTGCTTCAGGCTGGAGAGGTACGTAACCACTAAACCGCGGGCATAAAATATTAATTTCTTCACAGCCTTACAGGAAGTGCCCGATTCATGGAGTTTTGCATGCCAGTCTCCTGGAGGCAGCGCTGGAATAAGATGCATCCTTTTCATTAGGAGGCGAGCGCCACTTATGTGCATCTTAAATGCGCCTCTGTCAGGAACGTTACGCCACACAAAGTTTGCAGAATTCTCCAGGCATGGCCAAACCCCATTCCCGTTCTGCCCATCCTGGACGAGCAGGCGAGGACGGGCGTAAAAACACCAAAAAGCACATATACTTAAATGACATTAAAAAAGATGTTAACAGCAGAATTCTGGAGGAAACACTCATGAAGCAGGCCCAAAATATCAACCTCATTAGTGGCTTGTACCACCAGTAATCCAGACATTGGGCCATTAACTGCTCCACAACACCGCATTCTGCGAGCCTTGGTGAAGAAAACAAGAGCAAGATGTGCCCAATACATTCTTTAACCTGCCGTACGCCAACGCAAGAAACTGTACTCCAGTAGGCACCAAAGCACAGTTCTGAGGTAACTGACGCTATTGTTTTGGTGTAAATTATGATTAATATCTCAATATCTGCTCTTAGCTACGCATCCTCCTGGCAAAATTCCACACAGTTTCCAAAAAAATATGATGAAGCTATTTAACCCCTGTAAAATACATTTCAAACTGCTATTTTTTTTTTTTTAGACCCATTTTTCTAACTCCATTAAAATGACAAACAAGGTGGGGAAAAAAAAAGCTTAACCAGAGCCTGATTTTAACTTACTGTAAACTATGGAACAGAACCAAAACCAAATCCAACCAAAAAGGATGCTTGCACATCTGTATGAGCATTGTTATCCAACACGTGAGTGAGCGTGCAGACCTGACAAAGTGAAATATTCTGCAGTTCTGGCTGACAAAACAAAATCCTACATTATTTGACATATGTATTTAGTGAAAGGATATCACTTGGATATGTGTCTCCTATCAACACTCCACCCATAGAGTAAAATGTATGTAGTCATACATCTGTTAAAATCACGGACCTAAAAGGCCGCATTCACACATTCAGTATCTGGTCAGTTTTTTACCTCAGTATTTGTAAGCCAAAACCAGGAGTGGGTGATGAATACAGAAGTGGTGACGTGTCTCTATTATACTTTTCCTCTGATTGTTCCTCTCCTGGTTTTGGATATAAATACTGAGGTAAAAAACTCACCAAATACTAAATGTGTGAACGTGGCCTGAGAGTAAGATCTGCGAGACTTATAACAGGTCCTTTTCTGATCGGACTTGGCCATTAGAGTCTATGGGAATCTGTAAGACACAGATGCAAAACATAAGGTTTCCAATTTGCTTCCATTTTGCATTTGTGTCTAGCAGATATTTTGCAGTGTAAATCTTAATAAAAATATGACTTTCACAGGGGTTTTTACGGATCTGGAGGAAAGCACACTTTCAGTGAAAAAAAAAATCAATTTGGATCACAAAAAAATAAAATAAAAATCAGTCCGTTTCTCTCAGATGGTAACACTCACATGGCTGTATGTATCTAGCCTTAGGCTGGATTCAGAGAGCCATATTAAAACTCTGGCCTGCCATGTCTGCAAATTGTGGACGTGACTGACTCCATGTGCTCATCCACATGTTGGACAACTGCGAGAGCTGCCCGTCATTGACATGCACTAGTCTGGTCCATAAATCTACGACAGACAGAAACGTCATGTTTTACTGTGGACTGCAATTAAAATCATTTTCTTGCATTATACCCTAGCGCTAAATTCTTCATATAATGGATTACGGATTGGGCCCCCACTAGTTCACCTTCATTCAGGAGTGCCTTGTTCCACTATACATGCAGGTACTCTGTCTGCAGAGTTGTGAATCTTCACAGCACGCACAGTGCACGCTGTTAGGATTTTTCTATGCCAGTAGCAGGTGGGTGCATGATGGCAGATATGTGATTTTCATATCTGCAGTCACGTGCCATGTAGACATGCACAACCTCGTTCAATAAAAGTGAAGAGAGCAAGTCCGCACACGCCTAGTCATAATGTGGCCAAAGTATGCAAACCACATACATGTGATGTGAATGCCTGCTCCCAGCGCCGAAACGAGAGAATCCTGACAGCATGCCCTCTGCGCGCTGTGAGGATTAACAAGTATGCAGTCAAATAGAATAACTGCAGACTTGAACCCCAAGACGGGAAAACCCCTTTAACACGAGTAGGACGTTATGTAGATAAAGTTATGACTTAAGATGTAGCTACACAAAAATTGTTTTTTTCAATTACAGTATGAAGAATAACATATTCTTATCTGGCACCATATTTCTACTGAACTGTAGGATAGAGTTAAGGGGATCACCTGGTCTGATGATATTAAAGACCTCTCCATAGATATAACTCTCCCCACAAAATAGCCGTTTGCCGCTCCCACTGCAGCATGATGTAAACTGTGTTCACAACCAGAACCGCACAGCTCCGCACACTATGGAGCAGATGTTCTTAGCTGCTGAAGCTCAGTTACTATTGAGGTGAATGGGTTCCGAGTTGCAGCACCCAATAATAGCTACTACACAGTGTACAGAGCACTCCACTTACACCGTATACATCCGGCCACCGCAGGAGCGGAAAACAGCTGATCCATGGGGGTCTGAGCAAAATCAATTAAAGTGGTTGTCCACTACTCAGACAACCCTCCTCATTCCTCATGTTTGCCCCTGTTAAAATAAAAACACCTATACTCACCTCTCATGCCAATGTCAGAATTCTCCTGGGGCTCAAGTGAAGTGGCTGTGACGTCACTGAACCCTGCGCTGGCGTCACCGTCCCCATCTTTGGATGTATCTAACATTGACAGGAAGTCAGAGAGCAGTCGCACCCATGACTTCCTGTTGATGAGAAGATACGTCTGAGGGCAAGGACAGGGACAAGGACAAGGACGGAGGAGGAAATTGGGAGCAGAGCTCGCGTGACATCACAACCTCACTTGAGCCCCAGGAATTCTGACACTGCTGGAACAGCGCCAGCACGGGAGGCGAGTACAAGTATTTTTATTTTGACGGGGGCAAACTCCCAGATTGAGAAGGGATTGTCCTGGTAGTGAGAAAACCTCTAAGGATTTCCCTGTAAAGTTGTCATCGCATGTGGACGTATCCTATGTGTGACATTCTGCTGTCACAGAAATATGACCTTTAATTCTTTAGATACCCGTTAGGACATTATGTCCTATTTTGGTAACAGAACAAGTGATCAGTTACAGAAACAAAAGCAGAGGGGCCACAATGATTATTATGGGGGGTCCATTTTTTTTTTTTGGTATCACTTTTTCTACCTTTCTAAAAATAAATAAATAAATAAATAATCATAAATGTGGCCGCTCCGCTTCTGGTTGCATGACTGATGTGACGGACCACTTATTGTGTCTGTTGGAAAGTCTGAGAGGTTATCTGAAGAGCGCCTTAGAAATGTCCTGCAGACACGGACCGTGAGGGGTAACGTGACAGGTCCGGGCCCCCATCAGCAGCCTGCCAGGACCACAGGGAGCTCCAGGCCTTTTCTCTTAGGACAGATTATACGCCTGAACAGTCAAAGTGAAGCAGCAAAGCACAAGGACACCTCCCCGAGGATCACATTACTACAGATTTATCAATTACACACTCACCTTCCCATTCCCCGAGGCAACTAACAATGAGACAGAGATGTAGCAGAGCTAAGCCTGGCGCAGTCATCTGGATTTAGCACGCTTATAACACAATGCAGCAGGTTTAACCCACAAAGAACCAGGAAGGTGCTGCTACATCAAAGATAGAGTGATGGGAAAGAACGAGGTGACAATGGAGTAACAATGCCAAAATATACAGTAGGATCAATGGTAGGAGATGGTTAAACCACTGCCGCCTTTTCATCTCCAATCCTGCAATTGCTGCCCATGACCACCCATCCCTCCACTGCCGCTTGGGTGGGGTACCAGCACACAGGCTATAATACATATACCGCAGGTATCAGTCTGAGCCCACTATATTGGGGCAGGAGCAGCCCACCCTGAGGACTGTAGCCCCTACATGAATAAGATGCCCCCTGATGTAGAGGGGCCCCTGTGTCTTACCCAGCAGCAGCAGCCGGTGTGTCTGCTTGTACTCCCTCTTCTGCTCCTTCAGGACCCGGTCGATGCTCTTGCTGACTTTCTTGGCCTCCTTCTCGGCCTCCTTCTCCTCCAGCCGGAGCTTGTCCCATCCCTTCTGCAGAGGATGCTGATGCTGCTGCAGAGGATGCTGCTGCTGCTGAGGCTGCTGCACTCGGATCTGCTTGTGCTGCCGGCCGTCCCCGTTCTGGAGCAGCAGCTGCCCGTCCACACTGTCCCCCCGGCCGGGCTTGCACGGCAGCCCATCCCTGGGCTGGCTCTGCTCTCCATGCCGCAGGTCCCCGGCTCGGAGCGGCGCGGACAGCTCCGGGGGCTGCTCACTCTCCGAGCTGGTGGCCGCATTAGAGATGGAGCCGCTGGGGTCACCGAAGAGCCGCGGCCGGAGGCTGTAGCACAGCCCCATGGCTCCGGCGAGCTACACGTGCAATAGCAGCAGATCGATCGCAGATACCGGCCAATACGAGCGGCTCGGAGGCGTAAAGCGGAGGACGCAGCCCCGATGTGACACCGAGCAGAATGACAGCGCAGGAGCAGAGATTAGCTCTTCATCATCCAGCCGGGAATCCCCACCGCGACGTTATCTGGTGACACTGATCCGGCGACCCGCTCACATTCCCAGCGTGCCATCTTGCATCTTCTCCCGTCGGGCAGAGCACACATGCACGCACACACAGCGCCCGCCGGAGGTCACCTGACACTTCGCTCCAGCGCGGTACTTGCCGGTCCACTCTACCGTAATTACACACGTGTGCGCGGCGCGCTAGGACGGAGCCGGTGTAGAGGTGAAGGTGTGCGCCGCTTTACCATAGAATACGCAGATTTTTCCCATGCTCGCTCTTTTCCATCATGTGCGCTCACATTTTACTACTAGGTGACGAGAGGGAGAAGTGACAGTGACTGGCGGGGGAAGGCTGCTGCATGGATGCTCATGTGATAGTCAGCGCTGAGCTTCTTAAAGGGAATGACAGTATAAACTGACCACATCGCTTAGGCCCTATAAAAATGGCCTTTCTAATTGCTGAACCTGAAGTGTGATCAGATATGCTAATGAGGCTCCAGGTGCACCCTGGGTGTGGCCAGAGGGCGCAATGCAGTGTTCCTCCCACCAGTGCTGCCTCCATCACCGGTGACTGACAGCGCCCCCTGTCCAAGTGGGATGGAATGGTGATAGTAATGCACTTCCGCCATAGTCTTTGGGGTCTTGTTTTTCCTGTGGTCGATCGTCACGTTCTAACGATTTCTTTATGGGGCCAGGAGAGAATGTAATGTGAATGGGTGTGACGATGCGGAGTGGTTAAGACTATAGTCCGGGTTGCTACTTTTACGTTTTTTCTGGACAGACAATATTTTTTACCGGAGACATGAAAAAAACAATAATAATAATAAATTAAGTGATCCATGTCTCCAGCCCATAATTCTGATATGACATCAGCTGTAAACTGTAAAATGATAATTACAGCCAAAATAATATGTAAAAGTTTCTTCACCCTAAAAAAAAAAATCATGGATGACTTATTTTTTTTACGGACGAGGCAAAAAAGTGCCCAATTTTGATCCAGTCGTGGAATTTCTGGACGGATGGCATCGCTGGCCGTGGCGTAAAGCGTTGCCACCAAGAGCTGCGTACACCTCGCGATCTGCCCCTCGCGGTGATTTGGGAGCTGCCTCTGCTCGCACACCGGGGAGAGCACCGTCAGCACAACCATTCCACTGGTCAGATCCGTCAGTCTTCAGGACACCACTGCCCGCGGGACATCAGGAATCGGGGGGCAGGAGGCGGTGTGGGGGGCAGGAGGCGGTGTGTTCCTGAACAGCGCAATCTAAGATAACCAAAGGACGCTTGTGTGCTCAGGATTCCTGCTGATCTCGTTATTTTTTGAGTTGCAAGTCAAACATTACAAAGTACAGAACCTATATTTGCTATGATATGTTTATTCTAGCACATGTTCTCATTTTATCTGTACTCCGGCCTGGGAGCTGCTATAGATCATCTGTTATTAGCTGTATGGTTGCCATGGTGGATTCACAGCACCACACTGGGAGTTCTGCCACACACTGATACCTGCGCTGGGTCACCCACAGTCATCAGCACTGAGCAATGTAGAAGCAAAGACTTTTGATCTGCAGTAGTTTGATAGGAGCAAAATAATTTGGTTATATTTCTAGTTGTGAAATATGTTGCTGTATGCAGTACTGTATGGACGGTAGATTTCCCGATGTTAATGGAATCTGCCTTTTTAGGGCTATTTCAACCTTGTGTAGAGGTTTCAGTTACACCTGTAGCCTGGGGTGTCATAATGGTTCCTTTGGTCCATATGAAAAGATCAATACTATTAAAGATAAGTGATACTTTCGGGGTCCATTTCAGTGAGGGGACTACAAGAGCCAGCAGGTTCCTATGCCGAGCGCAGCAGTGGACATGAGTTTGTCACTTGCTGCCTGGCTTTGCGTAGGCAGCGACTGAGATGACACAGCTCTCAGTATGATGAAGTGAGCTTTGACATCTCAGTTGCTACCTATGGAGAGCATAGCAGCTAATGACAAAGTAATTTTGACTACTGTGCTCTGCATAGGCAGTAACTTTGATGACAAAGGCTGCACTGTGCTTTCCCACAGCTCCCTGCTTCTCTCAATTGTAATTTTGTGAAAGGCGAAATAGAGTCCTGTTGGGAAAGCTGTCCCTAATTTGTAAAAGTGTACCTTGTACAAAAAAAATGACTAACAGTATAATAAACTTTATGGGTCCGATACATCAAGACTGGCAATGTTCACGCTGGTCTGATGAGGAGATGTGCTGATATCAGACGCTCCTTATTCATGGAGAGGAGTATGCTTCTTCATGAATCAGGAGCATTATATTAGTGGTATACACCTGTTTGCGCCTCTCCACAAATCCTACTCCAGTTCAACCTGGAGTAAGATTTGTGGAGTAGTTGTAAGGAGGTGACGGAGGCAGCAGTGAGTGGAGACAGTCTGACAGCCATGGGGATAAGGTTGCTTTGGCAAGAAGGGGCCCCAGGCTGAGTGTCGGTCACCAGCTTAAACAGGACTGTTCCGAGGAAGATCTGAACCTTACAGCAGTGACTAGGTGAAGCTGAGACGGCAAGCCTGTTACCCTTTAATTCAAAGCCGGACCAGGTGAATGGTAGGAAGCTGGTGAGCCTAAAAGCACTGACAGAATAGGGATTGTCCGGGAAGAGCAGAGATTGCTGAGACGGGACAGGGATTGTCCGGGAAGAGCAAAGATTACTGAAACAGGACAGAGATTGTCCGACGAGGCAGAAATTGCCAGACGTTAAACTGTTAAGAATGGACAGTGTCTCTGGAGATGTTTGTGAGGTCCATAGAGCTGAAGAGGGGACTCTGACAGTAAATGTGAGTGTACTATTGTGCATTCTGAACATACAGCGGAAGGGACATTATGTTTCATCTGTGAGGCGCCAGGGTGTGGGAACACTACAGCCTGTTGCCACGACTACCATCCTGGCTGCCTTACAGAATTGGCGTATTCGACAGGATTGCGATGCCTTAAATGCAGAGAATGGAGGAGCCTTGAGAACGGCAAAGATGGTGGCCGTTAGAGACTTAAAGATGGCGCCGAACACTGACATGAAGATGGTAGTCAGTGGCGCGAAATCTGGGAGCGGTGCCGCCCATTGTGGGCGTCCTAAGCAGAAAAGGGCTTGAAGACCAGCTTGACAGAAGCAGTGGCCTAAGCCGAGGCCACGTCCCCTAGTGACTGGTGCCCGCCCGAGATGGGCGCGGCGAAGGAAGAAGAAACCAAACCCCTGCAGCAGATCCCTGAGGAACAGGATGGGCCTGAAGCTGAACGGGCGGAGCAGCCGGACGTAACTCCACCCACGAACCTGCGGAGTCCAGGAGAGAAGGACGGCGTGCTCGGAAGAGAGACCCCATTCCCATTCTAGTTACCTGTATTCATGCAGCGGCAGGACTGGTAGCTATCCGTGGCCCAGACGAAGTCAGACTCGCGCCCCGGGGGCTGGTGGATGGCAGAACTGGAGGACTGGTTCCCATTCGGCCGGCTGGAAAGGAAGATTGTCGTGAGCTGGAGCACTGCGGATGCGGAGAAGCCGGAGCCGGAAGAAGCTATAGAGAAACCGGAAGTTGTGGAGAGAGGGACTGTCACAGCCGTGATCCCGAGTTCGCGTAGCCGCAGTGGAGGACCGTCGCTGCCGGATGCAGCCACAGTGAGTGCGACGCTTACCCCCTCCCCAGTACCGGCACCTTCTTCGGTCTCCGCATAGCCCCACGGCGGCTACTCAGACGAGCCTCGGGCTCCCACAGCAGAAGAGGCTTGGTGGGTGGCAGTAGTCATCGAGAAGAGCACCCCCTTTAAGCGGAAAAGTGTGCTAGTTGCGCCAAGTTAAAAAAGGAATGACAGACTGTCCAGCGTCTCCTGAATTGCAAGGGGCCCTGAATGGCACTAGGACTAGGTGTCAGTACTGACCCGCATGGTCAGAGTTGAATTTGATTTTCCTCTCCTCCAAGTTTCTTTACGCACATTTGCGCACCCCCTGCTGGATTACGGGACTAAAATCCTGAAGGGGTTAATCACCCTTGGTAACAAGAATGGACTGTGTGTGACTGCTTTAAGTACTGTGTTGTTTTAACCTTGAACTGTCCCTGAGAGCGTACAAGCAGCATACTTGTTTTAAAGGGACTGTACTCTATTAAAGGAGGGAGGGGATACACCTGAATAGGAGGACCTGTAACAATTATATAGGTACTATGGAATCTGATTGCATGGGATAAAATAGATCTGAGA
>VIAB01005458.1:80510-95378 GCA_009801035.1 Oophaga pumilio | reverse complement strand
TCGTGGCAAAAACGCTAAGAATCCTCAACGTGTGCACTTAGCCTGAGGATATAAAAGCCTTAAAGAATTTTGGCTAGTTTTTAGATAATTCATTAATAGGTAAGAGAGGATTGGGGATATTGAAATCTAATGTGCCCAAAGCTTTTTTTTTCTCCAACATTTGATGTGAGGTATATTTGGGATAAAGTACTTTGGAAAAGTATTCATACCCTGTGAACTTTTCCAAATTTTTTCACGTTACCTCCAGAAGCAGAAATGTAATTTTTTTTATTGGTATTTTTGTGTAATACACCAACATAACGAAGTAAGTATTTGTGAAGTGTAAAGGAATTGATATATGATATTGATATTTTCTATATATTTTGAAAATATAAATCTGATTAGCAAAGTGCATTTGTACTTAGCCCCCTTGAATAAATACTTTGTGGGACCACCTTTCATTGCAATTACTGTTGAAAATCTTTTGGGGTATGCCTCTACCAGCTTTGCACATTTAGAGGCTGAAATTTTTGCCCATTCTTTGCAAATTAGCTCTAGCTCAGTGAGATTGGATTTAGAGTGTCTATGAACAGTAATTTTCAAATATTGCCACAGATCCTCAATGGGATTTAGGTCTGGACTGTGACTGGGCCATTCACACACATGGATATGCTTTGATCTAAACCATTCCATTGTAGCTCTGGCAGTATATTTAGGGTCATTGTCCTGCTGGAAGGTGAAACTTCACCCCAGGCTCAAATGTTTTGCAGCCTTTAACAGGTTTTCCTCCAGGATTGCCCTGTATTTAGTTCCATCCATCTTCCCATGAACTCCAACCAGCTTCACAAACATTTGCTACTTTGTGTTGGTATATCACATAAAATCCCAATAAAAACTTTTACGTTTGTGGGTATAAGGTGAAAAAAGGTGAAAACGTTTACCTGGTATGAACACTTTTTCAAGACACTGTATAGACATGAAATAATCAACTGGACCTTTAGAAATCTGGGGATACGATGGACATTAACATAATGTGTATGGGCACCTTTATTCCAAACTATTTCATATTCTAATCTCTCAGTTTGTCTCAGCATTTTGAGACACTTTTCCTGAACCACATAAATATACCATATTCCTGATTCTCTTCAAGAATTTGGGATCCTGATACTGTCAAAACTTTATTTCTAGGCAATAAACGAATTCCACTGCCCATTTGTCCAGAACAGAGAAAAAGAGTAATGCAAATATTTATACTTCTTTTTGTTTCAAAAGCAGCATTTTTTTAATATTCCAGTTTGACAAATTCCTTGTTGCCTACTTCTGAACTTCCGGTCACGCGCACTGCGCCTTTGATGCTGCAAAACCGTACACCCAGCTTCTGAGGCGTTCTGGCATGACCAAAAGTTCAGAAGATGGCTTCTGGTCATGCACAGTGTGCCTCTGAAGTCGGGAAGTGTACACCCGGCTGCAGAGGTGCAGTGACGTTGTAGAAATGTGTGGCGCATGTGCGTGAGGTTTACATGAGCGATGACAGCGGCTCCTACATATTATGTTATCACACCCTCATTTTTACAGAGAAATGTTATACATGGATGGTTAGGCAGGGAATGTTATCATAAATAAGTGAATGCTGCTGGGTTGGAGGGCACAGGGGGACCTGACAGGTTCCATTTCACCCCAGGGGAATATGAAATGCACTACATAAAATATGTTTTGCTTTGTGGAATTTTGCTTTTGTTTTTCGGGTCAGTGTTTTTTTCCTTTTTATTTAAATGCAGGATGCACTGGTTCCACTGGTCATGGCATTTTTCTGGCATTTTTCTCATTGACTAGTCTATAGATCTGACGCATATTCTAAAAATAATAAAAGTAATGCCCAAAATGTTTACCATTTATGAGAGAAAACAAAAACCAAAAAAGTGTGTGAAGGAGTTGTTTTAGTCAAAGGTTTCGTGTAGTTTTGTGTAAAATTATAATTAAATGGATTGAGTCTATGCAAATGAGTCTTTTCTTTTACTCATCCGACATTTTCTGATTGTATTTGCTAATTAACTCATTTATTGTAATAATAATAGTCTGAATGTGAAAAAATTGCATTAGTTATTTTGTGCAAACAATTCACTTATTCAGATTTCTTTATTCAGGTTTATTCAGATTTCATTACTCAGGATTAGTTGGATTTTTTTTATTAATATGCTTGCCTAATATAATTTGTCTATCAAGGATATTCTCCTTAAACATTATTATACTGTATTTTCTAATTATTCTCTGATAAGCAGAAATGAACACACTCTGACACTGGTGTAACACCGCTCAAGAAATTTATTTGTAACAATTATCATTTTTCTAGAATTTGCTAAATTACAACAGAAATGGAAAGCCAATGTATGCCGTTGGTTTCAAGTCCAGAATTCTAAAGATTTGCTAACAATACTAAACTATTTACAGTATGTGTTTAATAGAATTTATTAATCATACTATAAAAATGCACATTGATGACTCATACTGTATATTCAGATGCCTCAGGCCGAAGGAATGCATTGAAGTATCCTACCTAGATTGTAACCCGTCATCATGTTCTCAATAAATGTAATAGCAATGGGATCTACCTCTAGGAACACAAAGAACATGATTAATTATTATTTATTGTGCATTTTGTTTCAATACATAAAAATAATCCAGGAAGTTCTCACCTTATCTTAATTCCAGAAGTTATATGTCACCTGAAGAACGTGGCTTTCCTGACTCATGATGAAGTATCCACAAGCTAGGCAATATCTTCTGCTAATTGTTACATTGTAATGATTAACAAGTACACATTTCCGCATTGTAGGTTGGTAATACTGTGGTAACTTTTACGTACTGCTGAGAAATTGAGTCTTGGGTTACGTAGGTTGCGGAGGTCCAGCAGGCACCTCTCTGCTCCATTCAAAATGGGCGTGCAGAAAAAACGTTATTTTGGGAATAACCATTTCAGTCTCAATCCAAACCACATCTTCATTAAATGTTCATTTTATATGCCAAGAAAATAATCTGTTAATAAATTTCAATGGCTCAGACTCCTAAAAATTGATTATTAGGACCTAATGAAAAAATACTTATGTTATAACATTATTATTAGAATTTTTCCTTGCGTCCATGTGTTTCATTGCCCACAGGAAATAACTCAGACCTGCGATGTAGTACTGATCACATTCTTAATTTATGGCTGGTAATAGAACAGCAAATGTTTTATGAAATCTAGGCAATGTGTTAAGCAGATGAAACAGGCCAATGGGTGGCACTAAGAAGCAGGTGGCCAGTCATAAGGGTTTTCAGGAAATCCCTTCTAAAAACAGAGGTTCCAGTAATGTCCCTTCATAATAGCTTTCTGGTGGGTTATTCAGCACTCAACACAAGTTACAAGGCTTTGTGCTACTCAAGCTGTCAATATATTTATATTGAGCATTTTATTAACTAGTCTCTGAAGTCAAATTTACCATCCTACAATACAGTCATACTCGAAAGAATGATTTCAAGAATGGAATTTTTAATTATTTTCTATCCAATACAACAAGCATCAAGAACAATATATACACAGATAAGATACAACTTAAAGTCGCCAGTTTTTTTCCACTTATTTTGAGCACAGTATAATGTTGAGACAGCAATGTATCACTTCCTGGGCTACTTGCTGTAGTTTTGATAAAATAACTGTTTTATCAGCAGGAGATTATCACTAGAAGATTAGTAAACCTGCTGACATGTAGTCATTCTTATTCATGAGCTCTATATAACCCCATCCTCATCACTGATTGGCAGCTTTCTGCCTATGCACCGTGGACACAGAAAGCTGCCAATCAGTGGTGTGGGCGGGGTTATACAGATCTCAGCATTCAGAGAACTGCTAGATCTGCAGCAAAGGAAACAGTGATTTTATAAAAAATTACAGCATGCAAGCAAATAAGTGACCCAGTATTTTAAAACCAGTTTGCTTGTTAAAACATTTTCTAAGGCCTGAGCTACTTTTATTTTCAGCATACTAGCTAATTTTAACTCTCATGATACAACTGCAGTCTACAATATTAGATACAACACAATGTCTGCCATAAAACTGCACTGGTAGCTCAAAAGTTAACATCGATCAGTAGCGCTGCAAATCATCTCTGTGTAGCCCTAGCCTAAAGGTGATACCTATTTTATTTTGAAATCATTATGCAAATGACCTTCAACAGACTCAAATAGATTTGACTTGTAGACATTGTTGAATGCATAGATGAGCTGCCATGGAGTAAAATGATCCAAATCTCATCTTATATATTTATAAATATGAGTGGTTATATCGGGCATTTATTAAGTCATTTATTAATACATCATGTCAGGATTTGGCCTTGAATAGGAGGCCACATCTAATATCGTACACCACAAACCAGTTTTCAGACATTCCTAGACAGTGAAGATAATTTTTCAAAACTGTCTAACCTAGCACCCCAGAGCCCTAGCTATGTTTTCTTTTACATTGTGAAAAGGTTTCGTTTGCTTCCTTAGCCTAATATCTAACTACTGTGGGCAAGAAAACTTGGCATGTTGGATCACCCTTGGCACTCTCATTTATTCACCTATTCAGGAAAAGTGAAATCATTGCTGTGTTTGGTTACTATAGACAACCAGGATACTTTGATAAATGAGACTACTAATTTAATAATTATTAAATTATATTAAAAGCATAACAAAAATACTATATGCATATTTTTATATGTCAATACCAGGATTGAGTATAATAAAAGAGCATCCTCTAAAATCATTATTTCCATTTACTAGTACTATGGATACTTCCATAGCGCTAATATATCAGTATTCCCTTTATGAAGTGGACCAATAACCCGTTGAGATGTGTACATGAACAGGACAAGTGCATGACAGCTGCCAAGTCCTTCTCTTCCACTCTGATCTGTTGATGGGGTGTGACTGCCAGCATCATGTCATGTTGACTTACAGCTGGCTCCCTACTGTTAGGCAGCCAGAAGCCGGATGGCAAATAACATTATGTTGGCAGTGATGCCCCATTAATAGAGGAGAGCAGAAGAGAAGGAACTGCTCTGTTGAAGTGATGTTACAGGAAGCAGGGACACCACTGTTAGGAAAGGCCCGTGACCACTCTGAGCCAGGAGAGACCATTACATGGTAGAAAAGTCATGTAGTTAGCAACTAACTGCAAAAAAAAATCCTAAGCCCCATAGGAAAAAAACTACAGATAACTCCTTTAAAGCGTAAAAGCAAATTTGACTCAAAAAAAAAAAAAAATCAAAATGTGGAGGCCACTGCTCAATTTTTAGATGTCCTATATAAATAAATGAAGATAATGCAAGACATGCGCAGTCGCCTCTACATATGCCCACAGTCCTTTCTCCAGATAGAGGTGGGCCCAAGCAGAGGAATACTCACGGCATTTCCTATTCATCTGCCATAGATGTCCCTGATCAAACATTTGCCTTGAAGAAATTTTTCAATTTTTCTAATGTTTTTTTTTTTATTAATCACCAAATGTTGCTAAAAGTGTCAAATATGTATAATGGGCCGTCCAAGTAGTATAGTCTGATAGAGCGACTCTCAAACCGATGCAGTTGTGTGTCCCTGGTACATTGTATACATTTCTTTGCCATGATTAACGATTACAAGCTTTGTACGATGTTACACCACTTAGTTTTGATCTTTTCAGTGTAGATTTATAGGATACAATTCATTGTACTTACCATAAACAGCTATCGCACACATTGCTAATTGAAGTCACTGTAGATTTACGTCTTTTTGATTTCTGGCTTGTAAAAGTGAGGTGAGTGAAGCCGGTCGACAATTGATTATTACCTCATACATATTTTTTCCTGGCAATGTGCTCATTGGAACAAATGGTTTCCTTTATGAGAATATGATTTCCTTCACTGAGATGATGATATAAGCGATGTGCGCTGTTATCCGGGGTCTGCTGCTTTATTGGACTAAGGGAAGAAATGTGTTCCATCTTCTGATCCTTGATGGGAAAAAAATGTCACATATCGGCTCTGGTATAGTTACATAGAGGAATATCTGCTCATGACTTACATGATTTTGGCTGTATAAGAAAATAAATTAACTACGTCTATACAGAGTTGGAGTAGGTTTCAATTTAACCTATTTCTTTTGCAAGTGCTTTAGTTTATCCATGAGATCAATGCATGTTTAGCACTGGTAATAATACAGAAAAGTGATAAGCCTCAATGGATTTCCATGTTACTTAGCTTCATGGAAAATTGGGGTGAAGTATATGGAATATATGCAGAACTTCCCCTGGTATAACATGCAATAATTTGCAGCCTTACTTTACCATATGCATCCGTACTTCAGCATTGTTCAGTGTCATACCGTGACACTTCCTAAACGTGGCATTGACATTTTTTCCCCGACAGTGAAGCTAAAGAACAGTTAGGGAATCTGAGGTCATTAGAGGTCTATAGCAACTAAAATAAAGCATAGGCACTGTAGTGACATAATACGTGGACACAGTTCACAGGTATTTTATGCAACCGTACATTAGTGAATTGGAGATTTTTTGGGGTAAACCTTTGACATTAAAATAAAACATAAAACAATGGAAAAAAATGTTTCCTTGTTTTTGTCCATTGTTACCTAAATAAGACCTATTAAACCATTTGATCAATTACAATTTTAATTACCGTAATTAGAATTATAAGGGCAATTTTCAAAGGTCTGGTACATTTACAAAGGGAATTTTCAAAAATGAATTTTTTTAAAAAAAAGCAGTTATAACTCCTAATATGAACAGCAGAGTAGATTAACATTGTAAGGAATAGGAAGAGTCTTTCAAGGGTTTTTATGGCAATTTCTGTGATTATATTAAGCAGATCCAGTCTGTACATAGTATGGAGCAAGGCTGGACAATTTAATTTTTCTGACGGGCCATATGAAAGACCGTAACTGTTGTGGATGGTCAAACCAATAGGCAGAAATTAATTATGCTCAATATTAATATTTTATATTAATTTTATCACTCAATATTGAGCAGAATGAAAAATGTTGACTAGCTGCTACTGATTATACCGATAGGGTCTATTGTATATGTCTTATTACCAGTAGCAGCTAATCAAAACCACACCATTTACTGTTTTTATAAAGCTTATAAAAAACAGTAAAGCATACTGCTTTTGATATTTAGCTATTGAACCTTCATGAACAGCTCCCACAGAGTATGATGCCCCCAGAGACCACCCGCACAGTATAATAACCCCACAACTTCCCAAAAAGTACGATGACCCCACTGTTACCCACAATCTTTGAACTATCAATATTGATCATCCATTTGTTCTATGTTTGTATACAGGTGTTTTTTTTAACTTGATACCTAGTTGGGATATTCCTTGTCAATGGCTGACAAAGGCCAAGCTGACAGTAAGGCCTCATTCAGATATCTGTATCTCATGTACTTGTTCTACATATGGTTTTCATGGAGCGAAACATACAAATTATAATTTATGTGGCCGTTCACATGTAAGAACAAAGAATGGAGACATGTCTGTTTTCTATCTGAGTCACTAGAGATGATTGATTCTTTTGAACTTTAAATTTACCAGGTTTGATGAACTTATAAAATATATTTGCTTTGCAACTTCTGAAAAGCTTCCGATTTGCTTGAAAAGACATGTTTAACACTGTGAGGTTTCCTAGGACTGTATCCAACCCCTTTCAATATCTTTAGTGGAAACACAGTCAAAGTGACCTCATCATAGAAATGGATGGTAACACAGTAGTAGCAGCCATTTTATAAAACAATGCATTGACATAGTTTACATGTTTTTTTAAATTAAAACATGGTTTTAAATCTCTCTTAATCATTTGTTACCAGGCAGACCATTATGTGCAGAATTCTGACTCAGGCCGGGGTCACACTTGCAAGAAACTCACACAAGTCTCGAACCTCAATACGCGGCACTGCCGCCGGCACTCGGGACCGGAGTGTGCAGCTGCATGTATTTCTATGCAGCTGAATGCTCTGGTCCGAGTGCCAGCGGCAGTGGCGGGTATTGAGGTGCGAGACTCATGTGAGTTTCTTGCAAGTGTGACCCTGGCCTCAAGCTGATGGTGTCGCTGTCAGAGGTAACATCATCAAGCTCTGATTTTGAAGAGTGATCTGCATATAGTCCATAACAACCTCTGTTTTCTCCCCACTGTTATGCTTTCTGGAGGCAAAAGAGGATAAATATGGCCTGGATTTGGTAGCACTACTGGCTGGACAGCTAGTGCCAGTGGTGGTGGTAGTTGTTCTCCTGCTGCTAGTGGATCCCACATTCTTAGCAGTTTCATGTTTTTTTTTATCTGTAACAATACTTAGTGTATTGCTATTGCCATTTTTTATTTTACCATACATTTTGAACAACACGATAACTAACTTATACCAATACTTTCAACTCCAATTATTCAAATCAAACAACAGAATACAAAATGTGGCCCATGGCTGCAGTATAGGTGTGGTGTTCAAGATTATTAAATTGGACATAAACATTTGCAGCTAAATGTCTATATATCTTTTAATTTTTTTCTACTTTTTTTTAAACTATATTCAGTCACCTTTCCAAAAATGACATAATAATAAATGCTGGGTAGGTAAACATCCAAAAAGCCAGTGCTTGTAACAGGATGCTAAATACTGTAGTTGTAGCATGTATGGATGCAAAGTTTAACTAGTAAAACAGATGTACAAAAAAATGTTTGCGACATGCACATTTTGTGAGGTAGACAGTTGCAGTTAAATGTCTAGCGAATTTTCTTTCATATTTTTTTTTAAAACAGTTATTATCCCTTTTACAAAAAGTATTGCACAGGGAATAAAAATACTCAAAACAGTCGCTTGCATACCGTCTCTGGTTGACACTAATTGTTTTTTCCATAATGGCTTGCTGGGGCATCCTAGTGCCTTAAGAAAGAAGATAAAAATGTGTAATTGTAATTCAAATGCAGCAGAACAAATGCCACTAAGGCAGCTACACTATATCACTGTTCAATCACATTGAGTTTGGCACTACTGTTGGACCTGTCCTAATTATCTCTCCATCTATCAATGGAATCTCTGTATAATTAGCATACTACTACTCTCATCTTCTTTAGTGCTGCAGTTGTACAACACATTACTTTTTAGAGTATTTGTATGCTTTAGTGCTTTCTCTTCCTGCAGGATTGCTGAGCTGTGAGCTCTGATATCTTCTTATCATCCTAAATCACCCTAAAATGGCTGCTGCATTCCCTTCCTCAGTTTTGTTCAGGCTATGATAGTCCCAGGGCCGGCGTCAGCACCCGGCGTACCAGGGCAAGTGCCAGGGCCCTGAGCAGACAGGGGGCCCACTCGCCGTCGGAGACTCCGGTGAGCTTTGGGGGCCCGATGCCTGTGCCAGTGCTCGCGATTGGATCCCCTCGGCGCTTGCTCTGGGCCCCTACACTTGCAATATTTACCTCTCCCTGTTCCTGCGATGTGACATCTTCCGCATCTCCTGACTGTGACGTTTCAGGTCAGAGGGCGCTATGACGTCACGTCTGTGTGCCCTCTGCCTGAGCAGTCACAGCACAGAGAGCCGGAAGACGCTGACCCTAAGGAGTCCAGAGCAGTGGCCATCGAGGAGAGGTGAGTATTTCATTTTTTTCTTTTTATGTTTTGAGCAGTATATGTGGCCAATTATATATGGAGCAGTATATGGAGGCCAATTACATATGGAGCAGTATATGGGGCCAATTATATATGGAGCATCTTATGGGGCTAATTACATATGGAGCATCTTATTGGGCCAATTGTATATGAGGCCAATTATATATGGCGCATCTTATAGGGCCAATTTTATATAGAGCAGTATATGTGGCCAATAATATATGGAGCAGTATATGGGGCCAATTACATATAGAGCATCTTATGGGTCCAATTACATATGGAGCATCTTATGGGGCTCATTATTCTGTACAGAGCATTATATGGGGTCCATTATTCTGTATGGAACACTATATGGGGCTCATTATTCTGTATGGAGCATTACATAGGGCTCATTATTATGTATGGAGCAATATATGGGGCTCATTATTCTGTATGGAGCACTATGTGGTGCACATAATACTGTAAGGAGCAATAGATGGGCTCATTATTCTGTATGGAGTGCTATGTGTTGTCCGAAATACTGCATCAAGCAATATATGGGGCTCATTATTCTGTATGAAGCACTATGTGGTGCCCATAATTCTGTATAAAGGGCTACACTGTCTGGTTTCTGAGCTATTGGTATCACTCATGTAATGTAAGAAGCAAGTGAAATCTTTGACATTGTACTACACCAATACTTTTCTGCCATATCTGTGCATTATGAATTGTGGTATGCGTTACAGGGGCCCACTGAGGCTCTTTTGCCACGGGCCCATAAAAACCTGGAGCCGGCCCTGATAGTCACTCCTAGTTAGATTTGCTGTCCCACGAGATATAATAGCTGTCAGGCAGTACAGGGAAGTCTGCGCAATTGCACCTTAGATCATGTCAGCCTTCTGTGACTGATACAGTCTTCAGTAATTTGTAAAATGCTGGAGGGAAAACTGATTTTGCCAGAATATGGCAATTTCATTAAGTTTGGCATAAATTCAATACACATCAAATCACTTTGCAGATCTCTGCATCTTGTATCAAAATCTCCCATACAAGTTTATGGGTCCATGAAATCACGGATACTACATAGATCTTTGTGCAATCCATGTACTGTCCATTTATAACATTGCAATGGGTTGCAAACTGTAACAATGCCAAACACTTCTGAGAGTCTGGTGAAAAAACACTTATGAAAATCGGACAGTGTTTTGTGTACCAGAAAAATCACTGATGTCTGAATGAGACTTTAATAAGAAGCACTGTAGCCATATCCTGCAAGCTATAAGTAGGCTGAATGTAAGTTGCATAATCCCCATATCATTGCAATAAGTCAGCAATGTCTTGAAATAAGAAAAGTAGCTATAGAGTGTCTACACTGATAACTAATGCCAGTGTCAACTATTTCATGACTGATAATGAACTTCATTTCCATTCACAATAAATAATAATAAATTACAATTGATAATGCCTGCTGTTTAGAATCTTGCATCTTGTAAAAACTAGCTGCTGCAAATAAATTGTGGGAGAAATTTTCACTAATGAAATATCTCCTACAAGGAAGCATTTTAGAGGGAGGATCAGCTTTCACCATAAAGGAATGTAGGCGTCATATCAAGAGAATGTGTCCACAGTTGAGATGATCCTGGCTGGTCTTGTGTGAATCACTGGTGATTTCACTTTTTTAAATACAAGGGAATATAGAAAAATTCATATTTCTTTGATGGTTTAAGAATCACACTAGCGAGTGTCAATCATGATGAATAATTCTACTATCCTTGGTGGTTCAAAAAATAGCAAATATTTTATATGTATAATAAATTATTTAACATATTAAATTATATTGTAACTGAGATGTTCAAGAATGAATTTCATTAAGACTTCTGTTGTCCGAACCTAGCATTATTGTACACAGCAACCAAATTACCATAAATGTTTCTAATGCGGTCGTGGTGTGTTTTTTTTTTACTGTGCTTTTCTAAGACTGCATTGTTTTTACAGCTCTATAATCAGAAATGCAGTCTTAGGAGGAAAATTATAAAGGAATGTAAGTATATAAATGGCTCTTAAAAATAGTATGTTTAAATGTTATTTCATGTCCATTTTCAACCAAAGTTGACCACCCTTCATTATCATAGGATCTGTGAATCTGTGAAATAGTCACTTTAGGACCAGGCAACAACAGAAACCAGGATTGGCTTCAAGAAAAGCTTAGATAATTTAGTCTGATTGCCACGAAGGCCACGTGCACACGTTGAGTATTTTGTGAGTTTTTTACTTCAGTATCTGTAAGCCAAAACCAGGAGTGGGTAAAAACACAGAAGTGGTGATGTGTTTCTATTATACTTTCCCTCTGATTGTTACAATCCTGGTTTTGGCTAACAAATACTGAGGTAAAAAAACTCACCAAATACTCAATGTGTGTATGTGGCCATAGAGTCCAGAGGGAATATTTTTCTCTTTCAATGAAGATTGGTTGAGCCACCTGCGCCTGTTTAGGGAGAGGTACAAGGAGATTTGGTCAGTTATAATATCACGCTGTGGCAATGCAGGTAGGTGCAGGCTCTACTAGATGGCAGTAGAGTGAGAGCAGGACTGCACCTAAACAGAGCGGGCCTGCAGTGCAGCAGTGAGGCTACCACAGGTGGCAGCAGAATAGTCAAACAAGTTGGGTCAAATCCTAGACTGTAGCGCAGTACCAAAGGAACTCAGGGTCAGGGACAAGCCAAAGGATCAGTAACGGTCAAGAGCGAATAAGCCAAAAGACAAAAGACAGAAGCAGGTCAGGATACAAGCCGAGTCAAAAACAGGGAGTAAGCACACTAAAGTGAAACACTGAGTCAAGATGGGAATAGGGGAACACAGAGACAAGGGTTCAGACAGCAAACGCAGCAGGACAAATCAGAGCAATCAGAGTCAGCTACAGCAGCCCTAGGCAAAAACTATAACTGATATAGCCTGTAGGAAACAGCGGCGATAAATAGTCAACCTGAACCCAGACAGAGGCTGAGAAAGGTTAAGTCTTGACATGAACAGACCGGGAAAAATGGAAAACGGGACTCAAAACCCGGTCTGGATAATGACACTGAGATCATTATTTAAATTAGGTGACTTGTAGTTTTTGTGTACGTTTTTTACATGCATTTTTATTGCATTTTTGACGTTGCGGTTTTTGTCTCTGTTTGGTGTGTCATGCTGTAAATAAAGTTGGTTTTGTTTTTGATACTGCCTTTTTTGCTTTGACAAAACTTTATTGACATAATTAGGTGTGGATTACATGCGTTTTTGATGCAGCTCTACCACAGGAAACACAATAAAAACGCTTGTGCATTTTTTACCTGTGGAATTTCCACATCTAATGCAAGTCTATGGGTAATCTTGTCTCAGAAAACTCAGCGTACCTGCAAGAAAAATTGACATGCTGCGGATTTGAAAAACGCACGACAGGCGAGTTTACGCGTTAAAAAGAATCACAGTGGGCAGATGATTACTATAAATCTCATCCACTTTGCTGAAACTGAAAGATGCTATGTTTTTGACACAACAAAAAGACGAAGCATAAAAAAATGCACCAAAATCTCATCGTGGGGACGTAGCCTTACTGTAAGAAGGGGTGACATCTACAATGAAAGTCCCATTGCAGATTTCGAATCTTTTAAAGTAGCGTGATTGGAATCAGTAGTGATGAATCTGCATTAAAACAAGGGATTTATCTGATATTTTCAGTACAATCCACAGCAGATTAGCAGTAGAAAAATCTGCAACTTGTTGACCTAAACTTAAGAGTCCATTCAGACATCCAGTTTTGTTATACATGTTCTTAGTGTGAAAAATTAGATCAGAGCAGCAAACAATAATGTACAGTATCTGACAACGTCACATTTGTTCACATTTTGGAAGACAGATTTCATGACTCCAATTTTTCGAATTTTTATATGTGTTCTGTAAGTATATTTGATAGATAAAAGATACACCTATGGTATTCCATTGACATTTTCATGTGTACTTTTTTGTAGATCATTCATTAGACCTTCTGATTTCAAAATCTAAATCCCCGTTCAAGTCAATGCATTCATGAGAAAAAACGGCCAGCACATGAATGCCAAGTTATTGCTGCCTGTTTTTCCCTGCCTAATGGGTAGGAGAAGCTTGGAAACCGTCATATTTTTATTTTGCAAATGTGAAAAAAACGGATGCCACACTCTTGATGTTTAAAACAGATGCGAAGACCAAAAATGGATGGAAATTGGGTCCAGCACACTAAAGAAAACACCTTTTTTTGTATATGTGAATTAGGTCTTAATGTGCACCTGTATTAGGCTATGTTTCCATGGGGCATACTGGCAAAGCTTTGGACGCAGCGGTAATCCCGCTCCGCCCAAAGTGCTGCCTCCTTTTGTACACATAGTGATATCGCATGTGTTCATTGAACACATGCGGAATCACCGCATCCTATCCATAGACAGGGTTATTTATCATGTGGAGACAGACCGTCTCTGCAAGATAAATAGACAGGCTGCGGTCTGGAAAGACCTCATCGCATGTCCAGAGACGCAGGGCTGCTGGATGCGGCCCTGCACGCATAGTGGAGACTAGATTTCATAAAATTCCATCCACTATGCTGTAACATCTGGACGCCGCATATTAGACGCTGCGGCCAATCCGCAGCAAATCCTGAATGTTTCTGGCCCATGGAAACATAGCCTTAGGGTTATGGGATATGGCATTATTCACTGCCACTGACTAAAAATAAAATTGGTAAGGAGCATTTGGTAAATTTGTCACGTGGAAATTTATGCCTCTTTTTCCAACACAACTAATATGTCTTCATTTGCAACATATATACAGTGCCATGCGAAAGTTTTCGGCCCCCTGGAACTTTTCAAGCTTTTCCCACATATCATGCTTGAAACATAAAGATACCAAATGTCAATTTTTGGTGAAAAATCAACAACAAGTGGGACACAATTGTGAAGTTGAACGAAATGTATTGGTTATTTTAAATTTTTGTGGAAATACAAAAAATGAAAAGTGCGGCGTGCAATATTATTCGGCCCCTTTAACTTAATACTTTGTTGCGCCACCTTTTGCTCCGATTACAGCTGCAAGTCGCTTGGGGTATGTCTTTATCAGTTTTGTATATCGAGAGAATGAAATTCTAGCCCATTCTTCCTTGGCAAATAGCTCGAGCTCGGTGAGGTTGGTTGGAGATCATTTGTGAACAGCAGTTTTCAGCTTTTTCCACAGAT